>JANHFO010006517.1:36045-46912 GCA_032468095.1 Pareas carinatus | reverse complement strand
CGGCCAACGGGATGGCCGAACGGGTTGTTAGATCAACCAAGGAAGCCCTTAGCCGCCTTGGCCCAGGCCCCTGGCTAAAACGAATAAATAAATTTCTAGCCTGACAACACGTCACTCCGCATAGGTCTACCGGCCAGAGTCCGGCAGAGCTACTTATGGGCAGGAAATTAGGGACAGTTCTGGACCGCCTGCACCCCCAGTTTCCCAGAAGCCAGCGGCGGAGACCGACAGCGCGAGGAATCTCGAGGTCAGGGACGCGGCCTACGCAAAATGCTACGACGGCCATAGCCATTGGGTCCTCACCCAAGTGGAAAAAATCATGGGCCCCCGGTCGTATGTGGTAGCCCTGCAGGACGGGGTCCGGTGGAGGCGCCACATCGACCAACTACGAAGGGCCAGCCCAGCCGGGATGGCACCGTTTAATTCAGGCCTCGGCCCTAACAGAGTTATTCCTCCCCCCATAGACATAGACGGCACTGTTGACGGGGACTCACCGGATCGCTGGTTGACGAGATCGACTGTCATCGAGGAAAGGTCTTCGGCGCAGGAGGAGGCCGCCCCCGGAGTCTCACAGAACCCGCCATCAGCGGATTCAGGGGCTCAGACGGAGACGACCTCCTCCACCGCACCACCAGCGCAGACTGAAGTGCGCAGGTTTGGCCGGACCGTGCGGCGCCTCGCCTACCTGGACAACTTCGTGTTTAGTCCAGCGAAACCATCTAGGGGGTAGGGGTGTTAGATCCCGGAAACCCCGGGACGCGGCGGAGCCGACGCCGATCGACTCCACCCCCCTCCCCTCGGGGAGGCTACCATATATGGGCACGGAGTGCTCTCCTTCCCGCCCCTCCCCTCGGGGAGGCTGCTATATATGGGCACAGAGTGCTCTACGTTGATTGGCCAGCGCCCGACCAGGGCGCCAAATATAAAAGTTGCAAGCGCGGGCTTTTGCCGGGCCGGTGCAGTTTACAGTTCCTGTTATAACAATAAAGACCTCGTTCCTTCAGCCTGACTCCCCCCTCGTGAATCCACGTTACTACACCCAGTGCCCTACATGGCCGCGTCCGGCCCTATGGTCCCAGGGGAAGAGCCCTGCGGTGGGGGATGCTGTCATGTCTTGGCCCACGTCAAGGGCTCAGTTGCAGAATGAGAACTCAGATGATAAATTGATGGGTGAGGGGCCCTCTGTTCTGGCTCTTCTACCCCGGCTCATCTGCCCTCCCCCACTGCCGTCTTGCCAGTTTCATCAGGGGAAGAGGAGAATCAGCAGCAAAGCAATGAGGCAAATGCTGGTGTAGAGAGGCTGTCACAACTGTAGACAATTTACTAGATTCCAGAACATACAGAAGATTACGTCATGAGATTCAGAGAGAGATTACAGGCCAATCTGCAGGGCATCACCAGGGGCGTGGCAGATGGCCCTCATCCTCTACAGAGGCTTGAAAGAACTGGCAATCAAGCAGTTGATTAGTTCCAAAAACTACTTGAATTGTGGCTTATGCTTCAGATTTCGGTTTCTTGACTTCGGTATAACTCTGACTCAGCTTTCTTGTGCTTTGGACTTTGGATAAACCCTGGCTCAGCTTTTCTGTGACTTGGACTCTTGGACTGTTTGTCATCTCTCTGTTCCTGACCCTGGTCTGGCTTTTGACTCTGCACTTTTGATGGTTTGTACTTCGTGCTTTTCTGGCTCTTGACCTCCTGACTGAACATTGACTATCATTTAGAGACCAGGCAAAGGAAATACTTAACCCTTTCCTGGCATCTTGCTCCATCTAACCCCTCTGCCCAGAACAGTTTCTGATGACAGAATGAGCTAATAGCTGGCCTACCCCAAGGCCTTTCATGGATTTGGGGATTAATCATACATGAACTGTTTCCTTTTCTTTGCTTTGATCTACAAAACAATGTTTTTAGGATGTTGTTACACTGCTGTCCTGCAGGCAAAACTGCAGCAGCCAAGTGCAAGGTGGTAATGGTAGTGTCAATTATTACTATTATCATCATCATCATCATCATCATCATCATCATCATCATCATCATCATCATCATCATCATTTCTGGCAATGCTAAGGTCAGTAAAGTGCTTACAAACAACCAGCATCAGATTCTCAAGGTGGTATAAAATCACAGTCTTTCCCAAATCCAAAGCCTTCTATGGGGGGTGGGCAGAGATCTACCAACTGATGCACTGATGTCCAGCATTTCTGGAGGCTTCGGATTGGAGAAGACTGTAATCATAAAACAGAGATCTGCAACAAATAAGAGCATCCCAACCCAGTTTGATCCCCACCCCCCAAAATATTTTCTATTCCGCAGCTACTGGGCACACTCACTTCTCACTGGCTAATTATAAAGAGTTTTGGCTTTTTCTTTTTAATGCTGCAAATTCTCATCCTCTCTTTAGCATATGGAACTCTTCTCCTCAATCATCCTTTTTTTGGCAGTGGGAGGTTATTGTTGTTACATAGCTGTTGACTATCAACACCTTCCGTTGGAAGAAGTTTCTGAACATACAGCAGGGATGGTTGAAATGGTCCTGTCATGATACGGACCTCGGCAGCCTTTCTGGAATGCGCTTAGTGCTAGAAAGTGTTAATATCCCACCGTGAAGCTCCAGAACTTCAGAGCTATGCAGGGGCTATGGAATCGTAGAAGAATTCTAATTCAAAACACCAAGGAACAAAGGATTAAACAAACACAAATGTTTTCTAGAGATATTCACCCTGTTTCTGGGAAGAAGCCCACTACAGCTGTTGTCTTCCTGATGCTCTATTGGCTCTACTCGCCAGCTCAGTTTCCACTTCCTCAGCCAGCACATACCATCTCTGTAGGGTCCCCCCACACACACACACATACACATTGGCATGGTCATAAATCTCGTCATTTAAGCAAACAATTAGCATTTCCTCTGGCCACTCAACCATCCGGCAGACCAGTTCTCAGAATTCTTTATTGTATTCAACTACAAGCCTCCGCCCTGGTTTAATTGCTTTCAGGAGGAGGAGGGCCTTTCGTCTGGCCAGCGGATCCTCAAATCTCCTCCGAAATGCCATCATAAACCCCTCAAAGTTCTGCAGCTCGGGGACGTCCTCGTTGGGGAAGGCAACCATCCATTTGGCGACTGCATCTTCCAGGGCCATCGCATTTGCGAACTTTCAAACTGCTAAGTGGGCGGGAGCTAGAGCAAGAAATGAGAGCTCATCCTGTCATGCGGGTCTTGAATCCGGCTGTCAGTTTTCCAGCTGACAGTTCGGTGACTTTATCCACTGAGCCACCACGCCCCAAACAATCACGTACAGTTATGATCATTCTTGTGGTATCTGTTTCCTGACTTGACCTACCACAACATGCTGACAGTTTGTGAAATATTTTTTACTGGAAATGTGATTTCAGTGGCGCTAACTCTTCAGCATCTCACAATCTACTGACCATAAGTGGCAGAAAAAAGTAGGAATTGTTCTATGTTTTGTCTTTGTCTTTCCGTCTGCCTACTTTTTATGAGATTATTATTATCTCTCTTCGTGATTGCATGTAGCTTGCTAGGTGCTATTTTTGCCCTTCCCTTTCATGTATTTTACTTATATATGTAACCTTATTTCAGTTAGAATTATAAACGATTGCACTAATACTTGCTCAGACTAGATTTCCACTCAGGAAAATTTGCACATTTGAACACTTTTCTCATTGGAGAAACAATCTTACCCCCACCTTCCTGCTCACAGTTACCCAGACCAGCTTGGGAGAAACTGCTCAGGTACCACTAATTACCCATGAAATTCACTGTCTGTTTTTAAAAACTGTCTAATCTGGTCACCATCACCATATCTGATAGCAGCAAATTCCACAATGTAACTATCAATTGCAGGAATATATAAAAGATTCTGCGCACAGAATTTTCTGTGCATGAAAAAGCTAGTTTCAAGTAGTTTTGGGCATGGACTAAAATACCGTCATCCCAAGGAGAAATATTTTGGGGTGAGAATGGAAAAAACAATGGAGGTTGCAGCATGCATCAACTGAAAGGAAGTAGGGAAAGAGAGAAAGTAGAAAGATGGGGAAAGAGTGGGGGGTGTTTCCAGCCCGTTGGATATGGTGTCCTTGAAGCCAAGGACATTAAGAACTAAGGGTGGGTAGGGAAGACAAATCGTTGGGAAAACTGGTGAATTGGGGAAAGGGAACAAAGCACACCAGCCTTCCTTTAGTTTCACAAGCTTTTACCTGGATTTAGTTCTTTCCAAACATGATTGGATGCATCTTCTGATGTTTTGTCCACATAAATGGGATAAAGAAGTTACAATACATGTCTTAATCTAGAATAATCCATATGTTCTAGTCACCATGATTACATATATATAAATATATATTGGAACTGAAGAAAGTGCAAGGAGAGCTGCAACCATGATCAAAGGTCTCAAATGTCTAAAAGAAAAGGGTAGAATGTTTTGAGGTGCCGTTACCAGATTTATATACCCTTGATCAGAATGTGTTTTTGAAATGGTATTTATTTATTTATCAAATTTGTATAGTCACCGATCTCAAAAAACGCAACTTCAAGTGGTATACAAAAGCCAAAAATGAGTGAGCAGTGTTAGATCCAGAGACAGGATCCAGACGGCTGGAGCTAGAAATTAGGAAGTAGACGTTTGCCCCCTCTTTCAGATCCCGTTGACCGGAAAGTATTGAGCAGCGCTGATTGGCTGCTACGCTCAAGCACTCTCTTTTTAAGGAAGAGCCTGGCAAGTTTGCGCTGCGGAGTTTTGCGGTAGAGAATAAAAATATGCTCTTTATCTGCAAATCTGATAAGCAGATATGTCACCTGCAGCCGATCTATTTGCTAAATGTATATATTGCCTTTACTCCAGAAAAAACAAAATGAATGGCATTCATCAGGACTCCTTCCTTCATTTTTTTTCCAAAACACAATACTGGCCAGGGTCATTTGAATGACGTTGATCTGCTCAAAGCTATTCAATGAATTTCCATAGTTTAGGGTGAACTTGAACCTGACCTTCCTTAATTCTAATCCATCTTCCTGTTTTTGTGGTGGCTTTGAGAAACATAGCCCAAGTTCTTTAAAAAAATAAATGGTTAAACATCGGATCCATGATACGTGTCTTCATAAGAAGCCATGGAAACAAGTTTCAGACAGTAGGTGGCACTAAAAGACTACATTAACTTGGTAGTCTATATCCTTCAGCCCACATACAAAAGGTCAGTTAAAGCAGAAAGTATCCAGAATTATTTCAGCCCAGCACAAGCTAAGGTGAATTTGTTCGTGGCTCTTCTTAGTTGCAGACATGTGGCAGCAGTTTCTGCAGACTGTCCGGTGAGTTTAAGAAACAAGAAATAAACTGGGGACGGGACAGCATTTCAGTGATAAGCAGCTAACGTTTGTATGGGTTTGTAACAAAGAAGCCAGCTGAGTAATGAAGAAGCACTGGTTGTACTATTGCTGGAAGGGAGGGGAGATCCTTAATATCAAGGAAACTATGTCTAATTGTCATGGACAGAAATGGGTGTTTTAAAAGCAGTAAGATTTTATTATGGAGCAATGAAGTTGCACGCTAGGCTACATTATGCTAGGCTATACATACATGCATATATGTATGGAAGAAAGGAAAGTACATTCTGCGCTGAGGATATAGTAGAAGAACCGTACTGTGATTTTCCCTTTGCAAAATATTGAGGAAGTGAATTTGCAGTTTGTTTCAAATTAACATTCCTAAAGTTCCTTGGTGATGAGTTAACCATGATAAGGACTCTGAACAACTAAATTTTTTGGAGATATTCTTTTGTATAATCCAGCACAACATGCTCCACAAGGGTGAATTTTGTCCCGATGGGTTTGTGAAGTGGCTGTTTTGTTTCCCCAATGTACAGATCTGCACGTCTCACTGCATTGTACTGCATATTTTCAGCTACATTGCAGAAAGTAGAAGGTTCCTTCCCTGTGCCAAGAATGCACTAAATAATATTAAATAAGTCACTAAATGACCTTAAATAAGTCACTGCCTTTCTGAGTTTCTTCAATTAAAATTTGGGAATAATAGCAGCATGTTAGAATTATGCTTGAAGATGAGAAGAGAAAACATTTTAAATTCCCAGACACTATATAGATGATATGCTATTAATATTTCTCTGCTTGGATGGAAACTAAAATAATTTCTCTCTTTGTTTTTTTCCTTCAAAAGTCACTGATCCCAGGGCAAGGGGCAGTTTAAGGCTTTTTCTCTTGCAAAAAAAGTAAATATATAATCCAAAACCAAGGGTCAAGTTAATAGTTGTTTGAAGAGACCTTGAATAAGTCACCAGAGTAAGGTTTTCAAAAATGAAATGTGTACTATTCATTTGGTTTGAATAGATCAATCATTTAGCTAAGGTTCTTTTCAGGCAGGCAATCTCTTCACTGCACCCCACCCACCCTCACAATATGTAGCTACTCCTCATTCCCCATAAAGAATTGTGTTAGATCTGAGTTCGTGGTAAGGACGAGGCTTCCTTTTATGCTATTTGAAGTGAAGCAGCCTGCCAATCAGCTACAAGGGAATTCCCATGGTTGAGAACAACCCTTTAATTGGTCACTGGAACTCAAAACCCTTCCACACCCAGATGGTTTCTCCCCACTCTACCTACGTAATTATGTAGGTAGGTGGGACATTTACAGGTGCGACTGGGCCTGCGCGGTTCAGTTGAAGAAGCGGCGACCGACAGAGAGGGCGTGCCTGTCGAAGGCTTTGTTGCTTTCATTGGAAGCTCCTGGAAGCCTCCAGACGTGACCTCAGCCTCAGCTGAAGGTGGATCCTCGTAGGCGTGGCGCAGCACTCCGGACTTGTCAGCTAACTCTTCCGCGTAGTCCCCACCTACAGTTCCTGAGGAGGGAGGAATCCTATAGTTAGTGGTGTCAGGTTCATTAGTGTCTATTTCTGTTGCAGCAAGGAGGCGGACCCTTAATTGGTCTATGTGCTGCCTCCAGAAGCAACCATCTTGGAGGCTCACTACATTCGATTTGGGGCCTGTGATTTTAACCACTGTTCTCACTACCCAGAGGGGGCCATCGGCGAGATTCCTAGCATACACCAGGTCCCCCATTTGGAAAGTTCTAGTGTTCCCGGGGTTCCCCATCTCCTTGCTGGGCACATAACATGGATGGAGTTGGTCAAGAACTGACCGAAGCCTCCAGCCTATTGAAAGCTTGGTTGGGTTTCTTCCTATGGCAACACATGGAGTGTTGTGCTGCCACAATAGGAATTCGTCTACCCTTTCTTGCCAGTCCACAGGGCCTAGACAGTCAAGGGCCTTTTTGGTGGACCGAATCATCCTCTCAGTTTGTTCATTAGCACTCTGGTTCCCCGGGGCGGTGAGGGCATGCCTGATTCTCAACCCTGTTCGGTATTCCTCAAACTGTACTGCTGTGAATTGGGGTCAATTATCGGACACAATGATGTTGGGTAGGTTGTGGGTGGCAAACAATTTGCGGAGGGCCCTGATTTCAGTATGTTGTGAACTGCATGGTTCTTAGTTCCAGTCATTTACAATAGGAGTCCACGGTGACAAGGAACATGTGTCCCTGGAAGAGCCCTGCCAGGTCTATGTGCACCCTCAACCATGGACCCCTTGGCCTTTCCCATTCGTGCACCGGGGCTCTCGATGGGGACAGTCAACACTCCTGGCAGGGGTGACAAGTGGTAACACAATTCTGTATGACCCGGTCCATGTTGGGCCACCACAGAGAGCTACGGGCCAGCCTCTTCATCCAGACTATTTCCAGATACCCTTGACGCAGGGTAGTTAGGACCTTCTTTTGCAGTTTACAAGGGATGATTACCCTCTCTCCCCACAACAAGCACCCCTCCCCCATGGGTGGTCAGTTTGTGCCTCATTTTGAATGGTCGGAAATGTTCTGCCACTGGACCCTCAGGCCAACCTTTCTCAACCCAATTCAGTCCATATGGTGTAGTTCGAGGCAGACTGCTTTGCCACTTTGGCCAATGTTATGAGTCCTGATTCGAGGCAGTCAATCAGTAAAACTGCCTCCTCTGTGGGTGAAAGATCCCCTCGGCCCGGCAGCGGGCAGTGGCTCAATACCACCCCAGATCTGTGCACCAATGTATAGCCATAGGCTGCCAAGAAAATTGTTCAATGGGTGAAACAGGGGGAGAGTTCTGGGGGGGAGGAACGGTCCCCTGCCAAGAACCCAAGCAGAGGCTTTTGGTTCATTACTAATTCAAAGTGTCTGCTGAAAATGTATTCATGAAATCGTTTGACCCCTGCCACCAATGTTAACCCCTCTCTGTCCAAATGGCTATAGTTACAGTGCTAGAAAGCGTTCTTGAGTAAAATACAATGGGGTCTCACTGCCATTAGGTAACTTATGGCTGAGAACTGCCCCAATTCCAAAAGGGGACGCATCCCAGACCAGTACCAAGGACAGAGTTGTGTTGTACTGAATGAGGAAGGAGTCCTCCAAGAGGAGTCTCTTAACTGCCCTAAAGGTGCTCTCCTCTCTGTGGTCCCAGATCCACGGTGTGTGCTTAGACAGTAACCTATTGAGTGGATCTGCTACTGTAGTCTTGCCTTTCAGGAAACTATTGCAAAGGTTTAGGAGTCCCAAAAATGTTTGCAATTCCGTTTTGTTTCTTGGGGTTGGGGCCTCCCTGATCACTTGAACCTTGCTCGTTGTTGGATGTATTCCCTGGCCCTCTATATGATAGACCAGGAAGTCAACTTCTGTGACCCCTATCTTGCACTTTTCTTTCTTTAAGTGCAGTCTGGCTCGTCTAAAACTGGCCAGGACTTCCCTGAGGTGGGAATAGATTTGGTTTTCATGTTCTGTTGTGATAGGCACATCATCGAAATAGGCCACAACCCCAGGGATTTTTTGTAGTAGCCATTCCATAATGCTTTGAAAAATCCCTGGGGCCATGCTGACCCCAAACTGTAGGAGGTTGCATTTAAAGACACCCCTATGTGTTACTATTGTTTGGACTTCCATCATTATGCCATCTACAGGCAGTTGTTGGTATGCCTGCACCAGGTTGAGTTTAGCAAATATTTTCCCCAGTCCCAGGGAGTGTAATAGATGCTGTACGACTGGAACAGGATAGGTGCTCTGCTGCAATGCTTTGTTCAGCGTGCACTTAAAGTCAGCCCAGATGCGGATGGACCCATCACTTTTAATGGGCATTATGATTGGGGTTTTCCACTTTGCATGATCGATTGGCTCTAACATCCCTTGCTTGATTAACTTATCTAATACTGCATCTACTTTTGGCTTCAATGTGAGCGGTATTCGTCGAGATTTGAGTCTAATGGGGGCTATGCTTGGGTCTAACCTAAATGAAATTGGGGTTCCCTGGTTCTTGCCTAGCTTGGCACTGAACACAGGCTGGAACTCCCTGATAAGGTCATTGATGTGTGTTGGTTGGGCGGCATGAATCCCGGTGACCCCGAGACCCAGGGCAGGTTAGTGGCTATGATGGTGACTGGTAGGGTGCCCTAAAATGTATTGTAATTTATCAGAATCGTGGTGCAGCCCAAAATGGAATTTTGGTTGCCCTGATAGTCCTTCAGGGTTACGTTCATTCTCCAGAGGTCTTTTCACAGTAAATTTGGGTTCGCCGCCTTGAGGTGCTTCAAAGCCACGATCATCACTGTCGACCCAGTGTTGATTTCCATCTCACAGGGGGGTGTTCCACATTTCAATGGTTATCATTATCTTAAACAGACTGCTGGCCTTCGTGACCATTGTTTGGTGCACCTCAGACGGCCGATTTTTGCTCTTCCGTGTCTCCCCGGTTGACTTAGGAACTGCCTTACCGGAAGGTCTGGTGGTGTCGCCATGTGCCTGTTTGTCTGGCAATGTGGATGAGTGGTTGCCAGTTCTGCAGACCTTCACAATGTGGCCTTTATTGCCATAACTGTGGGACGTAGTGTCCTGGAAATTCAGACAGCTCTCATGTATGTTCCACTGCAGCCAGTGCACCTCCGTGAACCCCCTTCTCTGTGTTTGAATGTGCAATGGACATCTATGTCTTCACTGTTACTGGAGCCGGGCTCACTCTGGTGGCCCTGGTGAACCATTTGTGCTTGTGCGGGGGAGTCCTGGTAAGAAATTTTGGACATCTGGAAGGCCACCATATTGGATGCTTGCGAGCCTCATCGATGGCAACTTGGAGGGTAATTTTAGGGTTTGCCACCAATCTCTTCTGTAGAAGTTTGTCTCTGACGTCGTAAATAAATTGGTCCATAACACCCTTGTTAATATCTGTAAATTCGAAATGCATGTCAATGGCCAGGAGCTCTGCAGCAAATTGTTTGATGTTTTTCCCCGCTCTTTGGCACTGGTGGCGGAGCTCAAACCTCTTCACCATCATTGCTGGTGCAGGTGAAAAATGGCTTTCAAGCTTTAAAGCTAAAAAGCTTTAAAGTCAATACCTTTAATAAACTAGCTACAGTATTGCAAATCGCTACAAGTTTTCAGGTTTCTTCATTCAGCTAGCTTCCACACCCAGTACAGTTTGAAGTTCCACCCAAATGCAGATTAATATGTATGTTTCACATATCATCAAGTCGTCTCATTTGAAAAATTCCGATCTAGGTAATATGCCTGTATATCCAGCTGAGACTCAGTCTAGTCAAACTCTTCCATCACTGAATCTGTAGAATCTTGATTCTGGACAATGAGTTGTTTTATGCTTTGAGTCTATTAGGGGAACAGATAAATAGTAGATAAATAGATCAGGGACAAACTTGCCAAGAAAAAAAGTAAGATTTACACATTTTAGTCATTCTGTGTTCTCTGCTCCCCAGTTTTTATTTCAGGTGCCACTACTTGCCTTACTGATAAAAACTGGGTTCGCCATTTCTG
>JANHFO010006517.1:14934-26145 GCA_032468095.1 Pareas carinatus | reverse complement strand
ATGGTGCACGGCTGGCCTGGCTCCTTTTATGAATTTTACAAGATCATTCCTTTGCTTACTGGTCGATCAAACGGTGAAAATGTGGTCTTTGAGATTATTTGCCCATCCATCCCAGGCTATGGCTTTTCTGAGCCTCCCCACCAGCAAGGTAAGTTATTTTCCTAGCAAAAGGTTTTAATTCATTACAATTAAATAAGAGTGTGATATTTTTTCTTTATGGAGAAACATGGAATAATATGTTGGCCAATCTGTGGCTACACAAACTGTATATCAATACAGTGTTATGCCATCTGAAAAGTTAGTGAAGTTGTTGTGACTTTGGTTTAGATGGACTACTTCTTTGGATATAGGAGAGGATTATCAACAGGAGATAAGAGAGAAATGAAATGCAAAAGGTAAAGATTATTTATTGGCAAATACCTTCTAGTTGTGGCTGGGTTTGCAAAAATCCATATTGCACAAGTAGTAGATGGCAGCGGTTAGTTCTTGTGTCTACATGTGCCATCTAGTGGTCACCTGGCATATATACAATAGCTCTTGTGACAAACAGGCATTCCTGCATTATGACCAATGAGCGCTATGAGTGATAAAAGGCATATCAGTGTTCATGCCACAGATAATAAAATCATTTTAGTAGTTTCTGTGTTCAAAAATCCTGTGAATTTGGACTGTTTCAATTGAATATTGACTTTTCTGATAGCAGATCTGTATTTTATTCTGTTCGGTTTATTCTGATTATATGTTAAGTTGAAGACAAACACATTTTTAATATCACATTTGTCCCAATAAAACAGGTTTTAACTCAGCAGCCGCTGCTCGGATTTTCCACAAGCTTATGCAGAGACTGGGTTTCCAGGAATATTACTTGCAAGGTGGAGATTGGGGTTCCCAAATCACCATGAACATGGCACAGATGCAGCCTAAGTAAGTGGCTGGAATCTCTGACACTCTTTCTGGTGTTTTTACATATATAACATGACAGGAACTGGAATGTGATAATATCTATGTTATTCAGATTAGATAATGCATGCGCTATAAAGTTTTCATCATTTAATTCAGTTGAGCAGCTGAAAAGCTGGAGCCTTAATTGACAAGAAGGTTTCTACTGTGAAAATTAAAATTGCAGCCATTGTGATATGGCTGTATTAACTGTTTTTTCATGTTGTGCCTCTTTATTTCTGGAAAGATAGCATACATATTGTAAAAAAAATGCTCTGTTAACTTATCAGAACAATTTTTTTTAAAAAGTGGATTGTGGATTCTAGATCTATGAAGAACAATTTTTCCTCATGAATAATTTCTAGATTGTTTATCTATACTCAGAGGAAGCAACTGAAAAATGTCAGATATTACAATGAAAAAAAAGTTTAGTTGCTTTTTACATCCTTTGTCAATTTCAGTTTTCTTACATCTCTTAGCATTCTTCCCAATTTTGTTTGTTTTAAATGTGCTACATTATGCACATATAAGTCTCATTTACCGTCCAGTAAGCATATTTAGGATCACCTTCTTTTCCTTGATTTCAGGTCTGTAAAAGGACTTCACCTCAATACGGTCTTTTTACAGAAATATGGTTTGAAACCCCTGATACAATTACTACTGGGAGGCTATGTACCATGGCTAGTGGGTCTAACCAAGGAAGATGCACGGCGCATGTTCCCTTTTTTTAACCAGATATCTCATCTATTACGTGAATCAGGGTATATGCATATCCAAATCACCAAACCAGATACAGCAGGTTTGTTAATTCAATACTTTATGAACGATCAGAAACTGATACATAAGCTGACACTTATGTATTTAATGTACACAACATTTTTAAGGAAGGCATGTAGCATTGATCAAAGCAATAAATCAGCAAATTTCAGAGTCATTACGTTCTACCCAAAATCTTGGATTTTTATTTTTTTCAAAAAGTAAAAAAATCAAGACACACTCATTTATATATTTCTAATAGAATGTTAAGGTGTCATGGTGTCCTAATGGTTAAGATGCTGGGTTTGTTGACTGGAAGGTTGGCAGTTCAAGACCCTAAGCACCATGTGATGGGGTGAGCTCTGGTTCTTGCTCCAGCTCTTGCTAACCTAGCAGTTTGAAAGCATGCAAATGTAAATAGATAGATGGGTACCACTTTAGTGGGAAAGTAACAGCTTTTCATGCACCTTGACATATAGTCATGTCGGCCACATGACAATGGAAGCGTCTTTGGACAACAATGGCTTCCATGTCCCATGGGCATCATCGAAACCAAGGAACTGCAAGCACCATTTTGACTGTTGAAATATGACAGTACATAAATACAATTTAAATTATAACAACATTTTACTGTTCTATTACATCGATAATGGGTACAGTATTGGAAAAATAGCAAGATATGCAACAAATCTATATCAACAAAAAAAATTTGCTCAATTCTTCAGAACTCTTAGATACCTTTGTACAAATTTAATTCACTAAATTGAGATCGACAAAGCTGAAATGGGATTGTTTCATCTGTAGCTATTACAGATTGCACTGTGTGTTTTCATGTTTCTTCCAGTGAAAGTCAAAAACCAATTTAAGACCAATAACTGAAGAATATGCCATCCAAATATGTACTTCCATAGGAAAAAAGTGTGTGCAGATGCTTTGAGAGTCAGCATACTGTATTTAGCAGCAACCCAACACTCAATATTCCTAATACTAGAGAAGATAGTTTTTTCAATCAAGTTAGTTTCATACTTACAAAAAGAATTAAGCCACCCTAGTGATGTCAAAAACAGGAATCGACTAAAATCCAAAGTCCTAATTCTTGCTCACAAATCTGCTTCTTAGTAGAGCTTCTAGCTCTAATGCAAGCAAGTAACCTGAAAGTTACTTTTCTCACCTAGGGTGTGGCCTGAATGACTCCCCTGTAGGTCTGGCTGCATATATCCTTGAGAAATTTTCAACATGGACAGATAAATCATTCATCAACATGGAAGATGGGAATTTGGAAAGGTAAGATTCTCTATAACAACTATGTATTAGAACAAAAAGAGAAACTATTGCAAATACATAACTTCCGGCTTAGAATGATTTGGAGAATATTGCCAAAATATGAACAGTTGCAAGTTATATCAGATGATTTAATCCTGTGAATTCTCTCAGCATCAGCCAATTTACTCTCTGCTCTATACTTATGAACTACTAGACTAAGAATGTGCATTAAAGCTCTGCTAATAAAGTGTGATGCCCCTTTTCAGGAAATACTCTTTGGATGAACTTCTGACAAATATCATGATTTATTGGGTGACTTCCTCCATTGTGCCTTCAATGCGTTTTTATAAAGAGAATTTCTCAGCAAATCCAAATACTGCTCCTGTTCCCAGGTAAGAAGGAAGAAATTGTTCCCATTGCAAAGGTACTTTAGATTAGTTCTTATATTTAAAGATAAGAAATTGTTAGATTTTACATTCGATAATTAGAACTAATGATCTGGTTTTGAAGCTAAGTTGGATGAAATTTGCTGGTTTGCTGGCATAATCAAAATTCCTTTTAAGAATAACTTTATAACTTTATTGTCATTGTATAAGTATACACGGTATACACATACAACAAAATTCACATAACACCAAGAGACCAGACCCAACAGACACCCACACATGACAATCCCCAAACACTCCCCACCCACCAAATTCTCCCCTCCCTAAAAGCACCCAAGCATCCACACAACAGACAAAGTAATGCTATCCAACAGTTCACTGGTGGTGGCCCTTAAGTTCATTGTTAAGTGCAATTATAGCTCTGGGGTAAAAACTATTCAGAAGACTTGTGGTTCGAGTTTTAATTCTTCTGTATCTTCTACCAGAAGGCAACAGTTCAAAGAAATTGTAAGCAAGATGGGAAGAATCTCTGAGAATGTTGTGCAACTTCCTCAAGCAGTGATATGCAAAAATGTCATCCAGGGCTGGTAGCTGGAGCCCAATGATATTCTGGGCAGTTTTATTAATTTAGAGCTTTTTTATCCGCTACAGAGCTGCTCCCATACCATGCAAGTATGCCGTATGTCAGGACACTCTCAATGGCACTGTGATAGTAGGACAGAAGTAGATGCTGAGATAGATTTATCTTCCTGAGCATCCTCAGGAAGTACAGCCTCTTCTGTGCCTTCTTCATAAGCATTGTAGCATTCCTAGTCCATGAGAGGTTCTCCAAGATATAAGTGCCCAGAAATTTGAAACTACCGACTCTCTCTACATCCTCACCATTTATGTACAATGGTAAATGCGCATCTTTGTTCCTCCTGAAAGCAATTATAAGTTCTTTAAGTTTTTTTGATGTTAAGTGTAAGATTATTTTCTTTACACCACAATATCAGCCCTCATACTTCCTTTCTATAGGTAGACTCATTGTTCTTATCAATGAGCCCCACCACTGTTGTATCATCCACAAATTTGATAATTGTGTTGCTGTTATACAATGGGGTGCAGTCATGTGTGTACAAGGAATAAAGGAAGGGGCTTAGCACACAACCCTGGGGTGCTCCTGTGCTTAGTATCAGAATAGAAGAATGATGAGATTCCATCCTTACTGACTGTGGCCTTTCCGTCAGAAAATTCTTTATCCAAAAAACAAATCCTCTGATTTAGACCCAAATTGGACACCTTAAGAAACAACCTATTGGGTAGAATGGTGTTAAAGGCATCATGCCCACATGAAACCTATTGTGAATACCTAATTTAATTATGTACAATGATATCCCAGAGAGTGTTTTCTAAAAAGACATCGAGAGGCTAATATTGAGCAGATTAATTTAAAATGGGATAAAAGATTACTAATTCAGCTATAGGCGAAAATATAGCCTATGATTTCAAACCATCTTGGACCTATACCGACATCAATGTGACTAACTAAAAATAGCATCCATTAATTAATGAGCTCTTAGTTAGATATGTTCTCTTCTCCCACAGGGATGACGTTCGTGTTCCAACTGGCATTGCTGCCTTCCCAAATGAACTTCTTCATTGCCCGCGCTCCTGGGCGAAGAAGCAATTTAAGAACATCATCACCTATACCTACATGTCCCGGGGAGGGCACTTTGCTGCCTTTGAGGAACCAGAGCTTCTGGCTCAAGACATCAAAGGATTTGTGAAGAAGGTAGAACATCTGCATTAACATCTGAAACTACGTGGCAACATTTTTCAGAAAATGCTTTGTCAACCAAATACTGATCAGCTTGAATCGCTTACAGCAAAATACTGTTTAAGTATTAAAGAGTTATATTTTCTTCTTTTATGTGAAGCCGATTGTTAGACATATAAAAGGCAATACTGACATTAAAGCAAGGTTTCTACAAAGTGGTGGTTCTTGTTCAGATTTACTTCATTATACCAACTGAAAGAGGACGGTTCTTTTTTATGATTCATTGAAGCAACACTTTCACAATCAGATATTAAACAGATCAGTTTATATAGTTTTCCAAATTTATACCTGGAAAAAAGGTTGGATGTCAGTGTTTAGATACAGTCATTTTCTCTCTAAGCAAAGAAGTATTCAAGCATACAATAATTATATCTTCAGATTGGTCCACTTACAGTATAGTACACAAAACCATAAAGGAAGACAACCCTTTATAGTGTAGATTTAATTAAACAGCTTAAGCAGCGTGCTTGTTATTTAAAAGCCACAGCCACAAAGAGTCCTTGGCCATTGCTGCATCTGCCCCACTAGTGTAAACATTAGATTGACTCCAAAAGCCCCTTAAATCTTTCTGTGCCTCAGAACAACTGGCTAAGAAGCATATCCATTTTCAGAGTTACTATATTGTCCCACCTATCTTCCGTCATCAGACTTCTTTCAGAATGAGATTACATATTTGTTGTCCCACAATGCTTGCCCAATATTAAGCATGTGCTAATAGGTCTCTTCTTCACCTATCTCATTACTTCTGATAGTGTTGATAAAACCAACTGAACAGGAAATAAAAACCAAACTTTACAATCTTAAAATAAATTTATAGGAACAATTGAACACAACTTTCCATAATGGATTAAAATGTTAAGCTCTACCAATAAAAATCGGAGGCAGATTAGTATTTCAAAAGTGAACAAAAAAAACCTGGGGACAAAAACCTTACTCTTAGATAAGCATGTAATTGTAATCCCTCCTATCAGTTTAGAGATCATCACTTTGAATTGCTGCTTGAGATAGGAATGTACTTAAAAGTGTCATACTACATCTGCTGAAGAGAACATCAACTTTAAACAGCCATTATTCCTCATATAGGAAGGAAATTATCCTGCCTTGAACTACAGGCAATCTTTAAAAAATTCTCACTATTGAAAAAAGCAGCAATTCATGTGGCTTTCGCCATATTTCTGGGAAAAAACACTGGAATAAATCAAATTTGCATAAGTGCGCATATCCCACTGGAAATTCATTACTGAATCAAATATATACTGGCACAAGTATTTTCAAGTATCCTTTTATATTAAAATTTGCAGCACAGAATAAAGATTCATGGGTTGCATAAGGCTTTGGCAGTACATTGAATCAGTTGTCCAGAAGTACTTTCTATTCTTATAGACACATGTACTTTTTCAGCTCTGTATTCCAGAGTTTAACATTACTTCTGAAAGGAGAAGAACTTTAAATAGGGGGAATATTCATTGCCATGGAACAAATATAAAACAAGATTAGCACAACTAGTTAAGAACTTTTCCTTAAGTATTTATCAAGAAAAATAATTAAAGCCTTTGATTATTCCTGGAGCTTGGAACCATATATAATCATCCCCGGCAGAGTTTATTTCTTGGCAGGTAGAAAGGGATGTATTATTTCCGTGACTGCAAGATAGGTTAACAGTCAATTTCCTTCCTCGAGTTGGCACTTTGTAGTTTAGTTTGGGTCTGAACCAGTCAATACCACAGTTGCGATGACCTTGAGCCATAACAATGACACTCATGGTGGGAATAGCCTGAAGCTCACTGAACACATCTGCCATGAAAAGAGAATGGAATAGTTTGCGAACACAGGCTGAGGTTGGCAAACTCTCTTCGGTGTCATTCACGGATATATCCTGTAAATTGATTTCATAGAGCTCCTTGGGATTTACAGCTGTACCTCCAAGCAAAATAAGAACTCTTGGCACCAGTGTCAAATCGAACATGATTTCCAAGTGCTGGAAAAGACCTTCAAGATCATTCAGCACTTGCTGACACTTTTTGTTGTCCTGATCTTTCGGGTAGACCTTCCTGACCATGTCTTTTTCTTATGAAAGTAGGGGATTTAAGAGATGCATAATTTAGCATAAAAAGAATAAGGAAATACTTTATTTCAAAGCAAAGTATTTACATATTATTTAGAACCCCATCCCAACCAATATAAGAAAAGGTATCTACTGCTATGATAAATGGAAAGATATATGCATATTTATTTAGATGTCATCCTGCCCCTATTTATCATCATCACAAGACCACTGGCTGAGGTCGTCAAGCTGTACAAGACTGGTATCATCTGTAGGATAATGAAACCCAGTTATACATCTCAATCCAAGTCAGTCAAGTGATACTGTCAGGATGCTTCCTCAGGGTCTGAAGGCCAGATGGGAAGGAATAGATTCTGGCTCAATCCTGGCAAAACCAGGATTACAAATTTGGTACCTCTCAGAGTTGCGAACTAGCCATCTTTGGCTTTGAATGCAGTAGCACTCTGAGCAGATCAAGATGGTGTACAATTTGGGCATCCTGCTAGACTTGGCGCCTCCTGAAACACCAGGCCATCATAGCTAGGAAGGTCCTTCTACAGGGCTATCACTTGCAGCAATTGCACCCCTCCCGAGATAGCAGAGAAAGTAGAAGGAAGCATGAGTAGGAAGCCATGCTCTCTACCACTTATGCTTTACCTACCTACCATTTGGATTCTCACAATGCACCTAACACGGAGCTACTCTGGAAGATCATTCATAAGTTACAACTGATCCAGGATGCAGCAGTGTGTGTAGTTATTGGCACGCCTCAGCTTGCCCATGTAACATCCCTACTAAACATAGCATTTGCACTAGCTTCTAATGGACTTCTAGAAACATATTGCAGGCTGGGTTTTTTTTTGTAGGAATGGCTGTCTCCAATATTCTCTGCTCATTCCATAAACCTGACAATGTCCAGGAGAACCTCTTTAAAAAAAACGTCATTTACAGGAACTCTGTCAGCATTTCATCTCAACTGCAGCACCTATCTTATGGAACACCACACTCCCTGAGATTTGAAGAGGCTCAGCTTTGAGGGTCCTTTTGTAAGAGATTAAGCTTTTTTCAGGAACAGTCAATGTTGGCTAGATTCCCCATGTCAGATGAAGTAAAGTAACTAAAGCACCCCTCCTTGCTGTCACATGTTTGCGAAGCTTCAACCTTCCTACTACCAGTTCATGCGGGCGTCCTAGGATTGTTCCTCCCCCTCCCTCCCCACAAGGGGAAAAACCGGCAGACTCCCCGTCAACACAAACCATCATGCGGGGCCGATCCCGGTTTCCGTTGCCCTCCCCCCCCCCGCAAAAGCCGCGCGAGAGAGGAGCCCGTCCTCCCATCCAGGCAAGCAAGTGGAGCAGCGGCGATCGCGTCCCACTCACCTGGCCGGCGGGCTTCGGCAGCGGCCCCCGGTAGAAGCAGGCGAGCTGCTCGAAGGGCAGGGGCAGCTGCTGCCTCTGGTACAGGACGTGCTTCAACAGCTCGCAGGTGAAGCGGCAACATCCCTCGCGGGTGACCGAGCCGGGGAAGGCGACGGACAACGAGAAGGCGCCCCCGGGAGCCGGAGCCGCGAGCTGGGTCGTCAGCGCCACAGTCACGGACACGGTGGCGGCCTCGCGGAGCTCCAGGCCGGTCTCGGCGGCCTTCAGCGGGTCGCCTGCGAGAGAGAGGAGGAGGTGAAGGTGGCGCGAGGCTGCGAGGCTGCTCCCCGAGAACGAAAGGGAAAGGCCCGAGGAGCGGGAGGAAGCCTTGCCCGAGGGGTCCCCCCCCCTCAAAAAAAAGACGCCTCGAAAGAGGAAAACCCGCACCCGGGTGGCGCTGCAGCCTCACCTTCTCTTTGCGTTGCTATCGGCGCGGCCATTTTCCGCGCTTCACCTTTACTCCGGTTTGAATGGCCGCCCTCACGGAGCATCATGGGAAGGTCGCCCAAACGTCATTGGCGCGCGGGCCGAGTCTCCTGGCGCCATCTTTGTCTAGGGTAAGTTGAGCGCCGTTGCCCTAAGATTGTACATTTCCGCGGCTTTTTTTTTTCCTGAACTGGTCAAGCCGCGCCCAGTCTAATTCGTCGGTCTTGTCTTGATGGCTGACTTTATGGTGCGATTAAAAGATAAGATGCTACGCGGGGAATCCAACACACGGCTCGCCTTCCGTTAAGGGCAGCGGTTCGCATGATCCTTCGAAGAACTGCCTTGGTTATCCCCGCCCCCAAACAAACTTTTGAAACTTTAAGTGTGACCGGAGACTCAAAAGCAGAACTTGGCCGAGGAAGCGCGTTTTCCTCCGTGGCTAAATTTAGAGTGACCTTCAAATGGTTGTCGAAAGTAAGATGACTTCCCCCTTTTCCAGTAGAATAACAAAAAGCGAATTTCTGCCTCCGTGGCATATCCCCACTTAACTTGCATCTTCCCATTTTAAAGATAAAATGGGATAGTTTTGCACAAATGAAAGTTTATAATCGGTGGATAAGCGCAGAACTTTCTGAATTAACTTTTGCCCGGTATTTTGAGAGACATACAGTACTATTATTCATTACTTTAAAATATATTGGGATAGGAAAATCTTGGAATAGCCATCCATTGCTCCATTATGATGACAAACTAACTTCAACAAGTTCTGAGAAATATTTTTTTTATAAAACATGATAAAATTATGGATCTGTAAAATGATGGTGTGATTGCCATTAAAACTCAGGTGACAGTTGAACTTGAGTTGCACTGAGAAACTATGAGTAATGCTTTCAGTATTTCTACATTTCCATAATAAATTAATCATGCAATGTTCTGTATATAGTCAGCTGAATATGATGCAATGTGTTTCCTTAACGGGCAATCCATTCCACTTAGATGGAGTCCACATAAAACACAAACTGATGCAACATGTTGCCAATACCTAACCACAATCTCATATTGAGGGTTACAGGAGACTGTGACTACATTTGTAAATAAAATACCCCTCTAACTGTGAAATGGGAGAAGCATCTATTGTGACTACATCAAAGAATCTGCTTTTGTAACTAAACTATTCCTAGGCTAAAATGTATATGTTTTGTTTAAACTGGGAAATTAAATCTGTGAACTTTATGGATATTATTAGTTTGTGACTGAAGTGACACATTACACAAATGTTGAAAAATATGCTGTTCCGTTTATAATGTATTACTACTAGCTATCAAGGCAGTTGAAATATTTATCATATGGTATTGTCACATCATATTTCAGAAAAAAAGAAACACGGGTAAAATACAAAACAAATTATATAAAATGGAAAACAATATTCCACTGGAAATTGTATTGGAAAAATTAAGGTTTTTTTTCTTGCTATTTAAACTCTGTGAAATTGCATTTCTATTGAAAGTCTCTCTGCTTTTGTGATGGAGATATGTTAGTAACAATCAGTTAAACAAAATGATAAAGCTGTAATCACTTGAAATATGTTTGATAACTGACCTGCTTTAACAATTCAACATGTGTACTTGACGTAAATTGTTAACTTACAGATGAGTGTACATATGCTTGCAATTTAAAATGCAATAACATTTTATTTTCCTATCTTTCTCATGAAAATTAGTATTTTTAAAAAAATAATTTGAATTCAGTGTTAGAATTCAGATGCAGGAAGCAAATTATGTCCCTGACATTTCATCTTGCATTTTTAGGATACATTGCCAAGTTTAGGTTTAATTTGTGACCTAATTCTGTCTGGAAAATGGCTATATTGGTGTAATAATTTGCACGTTTCTTAGGACTCCAAAGTTAAAAGACATCTTAGAATGCTGCTCCTGCCGTAAAGCATATCACAATCAAGCTGAAGCAGACAGAAGTATTTTATCGGAATGTTTTTATTCGAGGCGCTTCCCCCCAAAAATTCCTAAATTCATTTAGCCGCCCCCGAGATTGCTAGATGTTGTAGTCCTGGGTTCTGTTCAGAGAAATGAAGTTACGGGAAGCAAATAATAATAATTTGGAGTCTAATGCAATTGGAAACTATACAGGGGCTTCCCGTTGTTT
>JANHFO010006517.1:0-11200 GCA_032468095.1 Pareas carinatus | reverse complement strand
TGGAGGAAAGGGAATGGGAAGAGGGGGAGGGAGTAGGGAAGGGGGGGAATTGGCCGCCTGCCATCCCTCTTGATCCTGGGATCCGTCATCAAGATGGGCCCCTGGTGTTGATGGGCCAAGCCTGCGAGGGGGTTTTGGTTTCCGGTGCCCTGTAGCGGCGTCCAGAGGGAAGAAGTTGAAACAAATTATGTCCAGAATAATGTCATATTAGTAAACCTGTGCTGTGTAAATAAATTGTGTTTATTGTCTAATCTACAAAGTAGGGCTGTCTTATTTTAGAATATTCTTTGCTAAGTATTTCCCATCACCAGCCTGTTTATACCATAGTTAGGGTTTGAGCTTGAAAACAGTAGTCAACGTGGAAAGAACTTTAGATACAGGAAGGAAAGTTTGCTAGAGAGAGAATGATGCTGGATCTAAAATGGTTAATTATTTTAGGAAGAAATTCAACTTGAGCAGATACAGTTTATGTTATTGTTAATCTGAGTTATAATACTTCCTTCTGAATTCCTAGGCATTAAAAGCTCCCTCTCCCGATTTAAGACCAACAGGAATCAATGTCACCTACCTGTTTTTAGAGAAAAATTCTAGTCTTTCTTACTGTGCGTTTAATGACTAATCTTAAGTGCTTACTATAACAAGATAGAAACATCTTCTGGGAAAAAAACAGCATAACTTGTTAAGGAAGTTTAGAGGAACTATTGTTCCTTAGATCTGCCATGAAATTGTTCACACTATTACTTTCTCACTTAACAATATTCTCAGGTCATGACGAACTTTAGTTATTTGTTAGAGTTGTTTGACATTGTATAGCAGAATACCTTTGGGACAGGGACCAAATAAAATATGTTGGTGCAAAAACTTGATTATTGATGAACAAAGTGTAGGATTGTTCATCTCTCATCAGTTCTCCAATTCTGTTTATGATGTTCTTCAGTAATATTTAATAAAACAGTTATCAATTTATCAAATACCAATCTAGACTTTTTAGTGCATTTGTTGATGTGAGTTTAAAAGCCTGAAACAAATCAGTTTTATTTATTTAATTGCTCATCTGAAATGTGTAAACTCTGAATGGCTTACAACAATTAAAAGCAATACACAAGGCAAAATGTGGTATTAAAATATATAAAAACTCATAAAAACCATATAAAAAACCAAATACCATAATCCACAGAGACGATATAAAAATCAATACTCAACAAAACGTATGTACAAGATGTACTGCAGGCCAATTACAGTATTTACTTTATTTCCAACTAAAATGTCTAGTGAATGGTGTCAGAACAGAAACCCAAAAGTTGTTTGAAAATTAAACATTTGGAAGAGATTCATGAAGCCAGGGTGAAAGTTAGAAGTCTATTTAAAACTTGTCTGTCATTTATGGGATAATGATTTCTGATGTTTTCCCACATGATTTGTCTTATTACAGTTGATTTTATTAAGATCCTTATTGAATTCTTGTGGCATTTACGTTAGTCCATAAATTGCTTTAGATGCAGGTAAAACAAATGGCACTTTGATCTGTATTGAATGATATATTTATTTTATTTATTTATTTTATTTATTTAAATTTATATTCTACCCTTTAGATTAAAGATTGTCTTATTAATTATGTTTGACTTAAATAAAGTCAGTGTAACTTCATTTGTATAAAGATGGATGAAAGAACCATATTTTTAAGTGACTTGATTTAACTACTATAATTTAAACTAGCCTGTCATTGTTCTCCGGCAACTATATTTAGTTGTCAAAAGAGATGACTGGTTTTGTGTATGAAATATTGAACAGCAGATTAGCCATTAATTTAGGATCTCTTCTTCTTGTATTTAGGCAGAAGATGGGAACATAGAATACAAGGTGAGTCTCTTGCACAAGCCATTTAAGAGTTCTAAGCCCAAATGATTCTATAAGTTCCATGTTTATTTATTTATTTATTTATTTGTTTGTTTAAATTTATATACCGCCCTTCTCCCGAAGGACTCAGGGCGGTGTACAGAAAACATGGAAAAAAAGGAAGAAAGAGAGAGAGAAATAACAGAAAAATAAAAATGATTTTTGCCAGAACATTATTTATAGATGTGTTGGTCATTTACCCTTGAATACTGAACCTGGGTATTATGAAACTTATACAAAAACAAACTTTTTATTCAATCATTTTAAGTTGTTTTTAAAACAGTATTAGCCTTCTTTCCCATAGTCTTTGCTTCATTTCATGGAGCATAACAAATGTTAGAATATTGTAGAGAAATACTGATAAAAAAGTTCAGCCCCATCAGACCTCTTTAGATGCTGATAATAATTCTTTCTTTCTTTGGACAGCTGAAGTTAGTTAATCCATCTCAGTACCGCTTTGAACATCTAGTAACGCAAATGAAATGGCGACTACAAGAAGGCCGTGGTGAGGCTGTGTACCAGATTGGTGTAGAGGACAACGGGCTGCTTGTTGGACTGTCTGAAGAAGAAATGCATGCCTCTCTTAAAACGCTACGGCGGATGGCCGAGAAGTATGTGCATCTGTCCTGCTTCTTGGCCAGAGTTAGCCAATGGTGTGCTCTATTATTTTGTTGTTTAGGTAGACTTAATATTGGAAATTCAGCTAATAGCCAACAGAAGAGATGGTTTCAGCAAGAGACTTTTTCTCATAGTACCACCACATGGGTACAGTACCTATTAATTGTTTCAGTTGTAAATTTTGTGTGTGGGTATGTGTATTCTGTTATATGCCATTACGCTGAGCTGGTATTGGGCAACTTTTTCATGGGCAAAGGCCATACATCATATTTGGGAGGAGGGGAGGAAGCTTTAAATGAATGGGGTCGCTATAGATATACAGGCAGGGCAGGGTTTGGCAAGAAGTTTTTGACAAAGATTGTCTATTGTAGGCAATTGGCTCTGTAGTTTTCATAATTTTTTTCTGTCAAGATGGCAGGAAGTCAAGTTATCAACAATCATGACCATGGGTGTTCTCAATGTCAAAAAGGGAGGGTTAGAGATGGAGTGTCCCCATTCGTTCTTTTGGCAGTGGATGCTTGCTCATGTTGGAAAGAGATGTATTCCTGACGTATTTCTAGTGAATACAGAAACTCAATGAACATTTACCTTAATTAGATTTAGTACTAATGAGAGCTATGTAGCCTTACTATAGCTGTCACCTTTTTTCCCCAGTTTCAGCCTCATTTAGGGAGAATTTTATCTCTCCTTGTCCTGCTATGGGCAACATGTAATTTGTGGAATATTTGTCATTTGTGGTGATCTAGATAAAGCCAAATTATATCAGATCTTAAAATGAGGAAATTTGTTTGACATCTGTGCAAAAATATTTCAGGGGACTGGCGCCTCCCATAATTGGCAAATATTGCACATTCATACGGATGAAAATCAGTCATTTGGAAAATACACACATTTTCCTTAGTATTGCTTAATTGTGAGATGCTTTTCTGAGCAGCATTGTAAGCTAAACAGATATTTGTCCTATTGGGGAATGCTTTGCAGATGATTCACTAACCCCCAACAGTGTTCTGTTTTGCCCTTTGCAGAGTAGGAGCTGACATCACTGTGCTTCGAGAAAGAGAAGTGGATTATGACAGTGACATTCCCAGGAAGATAACAGAGGTTCTTGTCCGAAAGGTCCCAGATAACCAACAGGTAAAAATCAACCTGATTTAAACATCATGAGAGAAAAGCTAGACCCCTGAAGATACTTCATTCTAGATTGCTATATTCATTTAGATTTTGAAGATCTGCAATTGATAAAAATGACTTGATAGAAAATGTTCAACTTTTAAACCCAGTTTCTTGTGCACGTTTTATAATGCAAAGTGGTAAATTCCAAATGCTCTGGAATTAGTTTGTTGTTGTAAATACCTCAGAATTATACAAATTTGACTACTGCAAAGTAGTCAAACCTAACTTGCACTTTATCAGTTCATCTTTTTAACAATGTAAAATAGATCCTCAATTTTCCTTAAGTTTCTAGATCTGCGGGTGGCTGTGCTTGGAAATGTGGATTCAGGCAAATCAACTTTATTAGGTGTCTTGACACAAGGAGAACTGGATAATGGGCGGGGCCGAGCTCGACTCAATCTCTTCCGACACTTGCATGAGATCCAATCAGGAAGAACATCCAGCATTAGCTTTGAAATTCTTGGTTTCAACAGTAAGGGAGAGGTACGAGTATTTGTACACTGAGTTTATCATTTTATACCTCTGAATATGAACATTTCCTTGGCCTTTTATAAGAGCTCAATTACCTGCATTTTCTGTCTTTTAGGTGGTGAACTATAGTGATTCACGGACAGCTGAAGAAATCTGTGAGAGTTCTTCCAAAATGATTACCTTCATTGATTTAGCTGGCCATCACAAATATTTAAAAACCACCATTTTTGGGCTTACAAGCTATTGTCCAGATTTTGCAATGTTGGTGGTGAGTGCCAATACTGGAATTGGTAAGTGGATGGTTGGCTTTCTCCTTGAGGTTTTGGAAGGGTGACATAATGCATAATCAGTAGGTACCAGTAGTTTAAAACAAGATCCATCCACAGTACCTTAGAAATACTTCGTTAGTTTCAAAATAAATGCCATTGAGTTATATGTTTTAGCTGCACTGATGACCTACCATTTCAATTTGATTTTCTCTGTCTTCTGCTTCTTGCAGCTGGTACAACACGGGAGCATCTAGGCCTGGCTATGGCTCTTAAGGTGCCTTTCTTCATTGTCATTAGCAAAGTGGACTTGTGCTCAAAGGCCACTGTGGAACGAACAGTGAAACAGCTGGAGCGAATTCTGAAGCAGCCTGGCTGCAACAAACTTCCATTGCTAGTAACATCTGATGATGATGCAGTTACAGCAGCGCAGCAGTTTGCACAATCCCCCAAGTATGAATCACGAGTTATTTGAATGGGAGGGAAGACAATTAGCGAGTATGGATGCAATTTAAAACTAACATATTTTTCAAAATGATGCATTTAGCCAGAAAGATGTGAGTAACTCAGGTTTGTGGAGCTAAGGGTGGTTCATATCAAAGAGCAATAAGCAAAGTTTAAGTGATCATATTCTTTGGTTTTATGTCTTCACTCTCTGCTTTGAATGGGCTGTTTTGATTTTATGGTATTTACTATTTGTGATAATTTTTATATTGGAGGATAGCTTACACATAATAAATGAATAGTCTGCAGAAGTGACTTATGGAGCTAGAGGAGATCAAGTGATGAAATGAGTGTTCTGCCATTGTGATGCAAGCTCCACCTCCACACCCTTTATATTGTGATATTTCACACAAATATGAAAGAAAAGGAGCTTCTGTCACACTGTCTCAAGACTTGTTTCATCATTTTGAGCAAACATTTGATTCTTTGGATGCCTTTGATCATCTGCAGCTACATGACGTCCATCTTAAGTGGTTATTAAGTGACCAGTTGTAAGTCAAGGACTACCTGTACCAAGTTTTGATTCTGTAAAAATTATAGGATGCAGAAATGGTTGCTCTCTAATTATTTACACATTCCACTTACACATGTGGAAGTTAATCTCATTCCTATTGTATTCAGTACTAATAGAGATGCACAACATCGTGGATCACCAGCTACTTTCACTCATTTGTTTGCAGTATCACTCCCATCTTCACCTTGTCCAGTGTTTCCGGAGAGAACCTGGATCTCCTGAGAGTATTTCTCAATATCCTTCCTCCTCTGACAAACAGCAAAGAACAGGAAGAGCTGATGCAGCAGCTCACTGAATTCCAGGTACACAATAGTCTCTTCTCAGTTGAGAGTCTCCAGCTGTAGTATGTGAAGACAAGGTATTCTCTGATTCTTGGATTTAGAGTTGAGAGGATGATAAAACCAAGCAATTATAATCACTTTCTTATTCAAAAGCAAATTAAAGCCATTTATTAATTAGCAATAGCACTTAGACTTATATACTTCTTCATAGTTCTTTACAAGTGGTTTACAATATCAGCATATTGCCCCCAACAACCCGAGTCGCTCATTTTACCGACCTCAGAAGGATGAAAGACTGAGTCAACTTTGAGCCCCATCAGGATCAAACTGACACTTGGCAGAGTCAGACTGCAATACTGTATTCTGCTCCTCCTCCTTTATTTGTCTTTGCCATTCTTCATCTAATCTCATTGTTAATGTTCTACCAAACATTGAATTGACTCCCAGGGTAATTATGAGTTGCACCTAGGAAATGTTTGCAGAGTATAATTGGTTCACTGAGAACCGCAATGGTTGAGGCTTGTAACTGGTATAAGGAAGACAACGTTAAAGGATAGGCTTAGAATTTCTATACAAGAACTTGTCTGGATATGTCTGCGAATAAAAAGGTCAAATTGTTAACTCCGGCTTTGAAATACTGCAGTCCAGCACAACATATTTGAAACTGCCATTCTTTTTCTGCTATAGGTGGATGAAATTTACACTGTTCCAGATGTAGGCACGGTCGTTGGGGGAACGCTGTCAAGGTGGGTGTATATGGATTTTGTAAGGAAAAGCCAGGACGGGTGGAGAGTGGTGTCAAAGACTCCTGATATCCAGAAGAAGGTCCAGGAAATAGCATTTATTCTCCTTTTTTAAATTATAGGTAAATGTAAGTAAAAGTTTACATCTTACTGAACGAGTCAAGGAAGATAAACTTGCACTCCAATAAAAAGTAGAAATATTCCCTAAAGGAGTTCTGTGTTCTTTGAGCACATAGCATAAATATTTGTTCTCTGGAATATCAGATCCAAATTTTCTCTTTGGTATTTTTCATATTTGAAGAGTAAAGAAACTGCATCAAGATAATTATCTCAATTAGACACAAAAGGAGACTTTTCCTGGCTCCTGGGAGCTAAATACGGTCTTTTCGTTTTATGCCCTTGCTAGTGGGATATGCAAAGAGGGAGAGAATTTGGTTGTTGGTCCAACAGATGATGGCAAGTTCCTTCAACTGAAAGTATGCAGTATTCAACGAAATCGTTCAGCGTGTCGCGTACTTCGAGCCGGGCAGGCTGCCACCTTGGCTCTTGGACTCTTTGATCGCTCACTGCTACGCAAAGTAAGCTCTTCTTTAATTCCTCTTTGGAGCCATTCGTTGTAAAAACCTCCTCCTCTGCATCTTTTCTGAAAACAAAGTGCCCCGTCTTATGGATGTTGGGAATAAAGTAGACCGAGTTCCTCTGGACCGTCTGCTTTTGAAGACATTCCAAAATGTTATAGATAATAAACTCTTAGTTTATGCCATAAGATTTAAGTTGAAGGGATAGGAAAACTGGGAACTATAGCTGGCTTTCAAAAAATGCAATAAATGAGGATTTCTTTCCGGAAAGATTTCCGTTTGAAAGAGTTGAGTACCATTGTTAAGAAAATGTAGTTACCCAATTTTGCTGTCATTTAGGGCATGGTGATGGTCAGTCCAGAGATGAACCCAACTATTTGTTCGGTGTTTGAAGCGGAAATTGTTCTACTGTTCCATGCCACAACTTTCCGGAAAGGATTCCAAGTAACAGCACATGTTGGAAATGTACGGCAAACAGCAGTTGTGGAAAAAATCCATGGGAAGGTAAGTTTCCCTTTTCTTGCTGAATGGGAATTTGCTTGATTGTCTTCTAACTTGTGTCACAGTTGCTTTAAGCCTTACCCCTTGAGGTGCCCCTTCTTGAACCAGGAACCAGGACATCCTGAGTTCTAACCCTTCCTTAGGTATGAAAACTGGCTGTGACTTTGGGTCAGTTGCTTTCTCTCAACCCAGCCCACCTCATGGAGTGGCTGTTTTGTAGAATATATAAGTTGGAAGCATTATGTATGCAGCCTTGAGTATTACAAAATAAAGGAGGATTCTTCTTGTTGTTGTTATCAAGAGGAATGTTTTCACCGCTAAATCCACTGCGAACTTCAGAAACTTGACAGTATGCTAAGTTGCTCTCCATGGTTTTCTAGAATCCCTAAGATAAGTAACATACTTTTCCTTTTGTTCAGGACAAATTGCGAACAGGAGAAAAGGCAGTGGTTCGTTTCAGATTCATTAAACATCCCGAATATTTGAAGATAGGAGCCAAACTATTGTTTCGCGAAGGAGTTACCAAAGGTATTGGACATGTCACATTCATCCAGGCTATCACCACTGGAGAAAGTGGCCTGGAACACAATCTGTGCCCTGATCCAGTCAGCTTCTGACTCACACCAGCATTTCTCAGTGCTCCGAATAAGGGAAAGATCCCGTGCCGTTGTGTAGAGCCATTGTTGGCCAATCAGTTTACACAGGCATATCTTCTCTGCACCGCAGAAGCCAGAGTTACCTCTTGGACTGAGCGCCCTTCCTGGAGCAAGTTAAGCTTGTTGTTTGTGCATCACCTGCTACTACCATATTCCTGCTTTTCCTGGAATAGACAAGCAAACAGCTGCATCTTTGACTAGGTTGGGACTCCTGCTTTTGTTGACCATTGTGGGGAAGTTTTTTTTCCAGAGAGGGGCAAGATCCATAGTGAGTTGAACTGTAACTTTGGGATGCTGCCGCCTGGGAGGCAACAATTGTGGACTCGTTTGTGTTCAGAAGGGTATTCGTGGTGTCACAGTGCCTGGTTTTAGCAGGCTTTCTATGGCAGATGAATTATTATTATTATTATTAGGAACTAGAGCTTAACGTTCTGTATTGCCCACAGTACGGCTCAGGAAGGTTCTGATCATTTTAAATTATTGTTGGTTTTACGTTAATCCAGTAATGAATAGCCTCTCTTCTTCTCCCTCCACCTTTGCGTGCAAATTCTTGCCAGCTTAAAAAAAGGAGCGGGGAGGGAATACGGAAGGAAGAAATCCCTCTAACGCAGGGGTAGGTAGCAATTTCATGATTGGGGCCATGAAGTGTTTAGTTTTGTGTTTTTAAAAATGGAGACACTCCTACAGCTGCAGAATCCATAGCTGGCGATGCAGTGACATTGCCAAGGTAGATGAGTCGAAGTGTTCTGCCTAAACCTGGGAGGAGGGAGGAGGGTTTTATGTAAATGGATACATATAACTCCTTTGAGGCCTTATGCAACTATACTAATCACAAAAAGTTTTGAAAAACACATGCCACTGAAAATCAGTGGTTCTGTTACCAAATTTCACCAGCATGGTTATAGCAGAAAGCGATGTGTGGGACACGTGCTGCCCATCCTCTGCTCTAAAATAGCCCTGGTTTGATGGCAACCACAGTTCTTCAGCTCAGCTTTTGATGCTATCAGATGTCCCTGCTACTTTTGTTACCCATTTGTTCCTCAGCAAGTACCCTATCTAAGCAACGTCATAGAGCAGAATGTCCCACTACAGTATTAGATCCTATACTGCTTGTTTCTTGAACTGAGTTGTGGTTGGCAATTTTGATTGCTGCATCGTTCAATATTCTCAACTTTTCTGAAATATGGATATCCAGGTCCAACCTATTTCTTGGGGCAAGAGCCTTTACTTCCAGTGGTCATACCGGTCGGTGTAAAGGCTGTTCTAGCTATCGTAATATTGGGAATGCTACTGCAGTTCTGATTGTGTTATTCAGCTTTGCCATCTGCTCTAACTCATATTGCTAGTATCTTTTGCAGAAAATCCCCTTTATACCTAAAGATTAAATCTATGTTTCTATGAAAGTACAGCTGAATTTCTCAGACACTGAAAGATATCTTCATTTTTTATTAAGAGTTTTAAAGCTTGTGATGTTACTTTATCGAATGTTTTAACCACTGTTAGATCAGGGGCTCGACTAAACAAGCTAACATGGCCAGTAAAACAGATGACTTTTTATCCTTCCACACAACTCCCCGTTCTGCTGTTTCATCTCTGTTGTACAGAGATTAAATTATTCAGAGCAACTGCTCCTGGGATATAACATGTTTCTATTAAGCTTGCGTATCTAGAATTTTTTTTATTTAATATAGCCTTTTAAGCAAAGCCTTTAGTCACTTCCCTGGATAAAAGAATTCTCCCAATTGTCCAATAAATAGTTGCTAAGTATCATGACTCTTTGTTGACAAGCAGTTTTCCTTTTGAAGTTCCCCTTAATTACACAAACATTTTGAAAAACCGCCTTTCTACGTAGGTATCTTTTGAGAGATTTTGTCCTTTGGTAGCAATATATGCTTTCTCTGCAGTTTACAGTGATGGTTAAATTGACCCATTGCAAATGTAAACATTCAAGGTGCTTCTACCCTCCAGCTCAGGCGTTTCCTGGTCTCCTCCTTCCCTTGCCTTTATTGTGTGTGTGTTCTCAGTGCCATGCCTTTCATATTCACCGTTTGTGATTTTTTAAAAGGAGAGGGATGTTTTCATCTCTCTGTATAATGCACAAAATAAAGATGCTTTATTGAGAAAAGAAGGGTGTGGTTTGCTCTAAATGAACTGTGTAATTTGCTCTGTCCCGTAATAGTTTTAGCTCTGAAAAAAGTGTTCTTATCCTGCCCTGACTTTGTTAGCTTCAGATGTTTGCATAGTCATGTTTGCACTCTAGTATGCACTTATCTGATGTTACCAAATACAGTATGTGCTAAGCATTTTATGATGACAGTTTGGGCTATAGAATCAATGCCTTGAATAAATAGTACACTATATTTAGTGATTCTTGAGGTCACTTACAAAAGCAAAAATTCTTTGACTAATAAAGTTCAAGACCAGTTTATAAATATTAAACTAGTATAGCATTAATCATACATTTTCTTTATTCTAATAACTGATACTTCTAATTGTGGGAGGATTTTTTATTTAGCTTGTCTGTTGATGCTGCATTGAGTGTTGTGTAATATCAACTACACCATATAAATTCCTGTAATTCTTAATTATAACAGAATGAAGCAGTATACAAAGCAGTCGATAATTCCTATTAAAAAATTTCACGCTTACACACACACACACACTCTGGATGACTCACAACAACTAAAACAAAAAAAATACAATTTTGTTGTTGTTCAGTTGCTAAGTTGTGTCCGACTCTTTGCGACTCCATGGACCATAGCCTGCCAGGCCTGTCCCTCACAGCCTCCAGCAATCTGCCCAAATTCATGCCTGTGGCATCGATGACACCATCCAGTCATCTGATTTTCTGCTGTCCCCTTCTCCTTTGGCCTCCCATCTTTCCCAATATCACAGTCTTTTCTAATGAGTCCTCTCTTCTCAATTAGGTGGCCAAAATATCTGAGTCTCAGCTTCATCATTTGTTCTTCTAAGGAACAGTCAGGGTAGATTTCTTCCAG
>JANHFO010006514.1:84423-95465 GCA_032468095.1 Pareas carinatus | reverse complement strand
TTTAATTGTTTTAGTGGTTTTTAATGTGTTGTACGTTTGTTGTATTTGTTTTTTGTAAATGTTTTTATATGGCTGTAGCACCGCCCTGAGTCCCTTCGGGGAGAAGGGCGGTATAAAAATTTAATAAATATAATATAATATATAATATAGGACAAGGCAGCTAACTTACAAGCAGGAAGTTTATATCATTAATTGGCAACACTTGTTAACTGTACTTAAAACATATAACTATGCCTTTATTTAAAAGTCTATGGAGATTCTCTGTCATCCAAGTCATGGTTGTCCCAAAGGTGCTTTTTCAAAAGGCAACTGGACTTTCTTCGATCTTTCTTAAAGACATTTCACTTCTCATCCAAGAGAACTGAAGAAGCTTCTTGGATGACAAGCGAAACGTCTTCAAGGAAAAAGAAAAGTCCTGTTGCCTTTTCAAAAAGCACCTTTGGGACTTTATTTAAAAGATATTTACCTTCTTTTCAGGGCATAAATGTTAGTAACAGGCACTCTGTGATATTCAAGTTTTTAGATTTTTCTATGGCTAAATCATAAGCAACAAACACACATAGAAATTTTATCCCTATCTTCGTAATTGGATTAGGTATTGATGATCAAAGGAATTGCTCGATAGCTTTCACATTCAATAGAACACATAATATTCTCAGTTATTAAAAAACATACCCCAGCCCCTATCATTTTGATGACATTTTGATTTTCTGTCTTCAGCTATCTATCTTGGTAATTAAAAATTGCCTTTGAATCCATATATGTAGATATGGGGAGCAGGATGTTAGTTCCTACCAAATGTTGCAGCTCTAGAAGCAGAAAGAATGCTGCTGGTTTCCTCAAAGGAAGTGTGACCAAGAAAAAAAATATTTGGTCCCAATCTTCCACAATGTAGTTGCCAACATCTCCCATGATTGCTACCACATCTCTTCAAGATGCCTTCCAAAACTGATCGGGAGGACGTCTTGTCAATCACATCCTGTTCTCTCTTCATAGGTGTGGAGGCACCGGCTCCTATAACATCTGTGGAACGGGATGAGATTACGTTCGAAGTGTTACTTTGCATTGCAGTCCTCATCCAGAACCGGAAGCAGCTGCTTCAATACCAGGATGTCAATGACTTTTTCCTATTCACACAAAGGTAGTGTGAATGACCTGAAAGGGCAGCTTTTCCCCCAAGTGATTCCATTTCCTCCGATCAAATTAAAAGTTCAGGACCAAAATCCTTTTGGTGCAAAAGGAAAAATTGACCAATGCATTTTGGAAGACATGTATGCAGAAATCCAATTGTTATATTTTTGGGGGAGCCCTTTTTGATGGTGTGGGCAGAAAGTTCAGAGTATCCCTTGCACGCTGTGTCAATTGCCCCATGCGACAGTCCTTTAAATAAGGCCAGTATTATATCCCTCGCCCAGACGTATCGCATTCCAGAATAAGGACTGAGGCCACCTTTAGCAGCTTCCTGGAGTCATCAGACAAAGTGGCTGGGGTTAGAGTAAAGGGGCAGATGTCTCAGGATACAGGAAGTCTACTTCAAACCATTTCCAGGGAAAACCAAGCGGCCTTGAGCCCATTGTTTGTGCCCTAGGACATCCTCCCTTGTCAGTCCTGCTGAAAATGAAGCAAGTGGTTTCCTCCCATTATACAGAAAGAGGCACAACCTGTAAGACTCTCCCCAAATAAAAGCATCCCTTAAAAGCCATGGGCTGCTGTCTAATGCCCCCCCCCGGGGCAAATCGTCCTCACACCAGATCCCCATCAGCTGGCAAAACGCTTCCATTACCCTTCCCTCCTCAGATCTGATCATCTGGTTGCTTCTTTACCCGTAAAGCAGCACAACTGGAACATTTTCAAGGAAGAGGGGACAGATGTCCCGACTGCGGAAATGAGCTGTTCTCCCTGCCCGGGTGGGATATACAAAGCTCAGTATTAGCCGACAAAGGGAAGTAATGTTGATCTTGATGTCACCTGGATATCCTGCTTTGGGATCTGACGGCCCTTCCCCTTGTAAGAGCTTAGCTGCAGTAGCTCCACTTATTTTAGGACCTGCTTCCAAATAAATCCACCCAAGGGCACTGCAGGCAAACACAGAAATCTAGCTGGGTGCGTCCAGCATTCTTGGAGTGCAATTACGATACGGTTCCCAGCAAGGGATGGGATGCAGAGTTTTCCTCCGCGGTGACCAGTGTTGCTTCAATGTTGTTGTCACAGGATGCAAGGCAGACTTCAGCTGAACATGCTATATGGGGACGAGCGGCCGTGAACACCGTGTGCCAGGAAAGCAGGGCTCCCTTCTAGGTGCGGACAAGAACATCCTGGTAGGGAAAAAAGAAAAGGGGCTTGAGCACCCTCTGCTGGACGAAATGAGATAACCGCTTCTTTCTTGAGAACTACTTCCAATGAAGTTATAAAAACGTAACAAGCTAATATTTTGTCCAGGCCTCTTAATAAGTGAACAAAAAACCTCAGACATCCTTTCGCATAAAATTTGTACCTTACAGCAGTCTTGGGCCCACAGCACCATTTTTATTTGGAGGAATCTCACAGCGTTTTCAGTATCGGCGGTGAACTGTAGATTCCAGACCGTCTCACAAATAAAAAGCAAGTTATTTAGTTGTGTTGATATTCAGAGTTGAGCTGGAAGGGACCTTGAAGGTCATCTAGTCCAACTGCCTGCTCAAGCAGGAGACCCGATATCATTTCAGACAAGTGGCTGTCCAGTCTCTTCTTAAAAACCTCCAGTGATGAGGCACCCACAACTTCTGAAGGCAAGGCTGTTCCACTGGTTAATTGTCCTCACTGCTAGGAAGTTTCTCCTTAATTCCAGGTTGCCTCTCTCCCTGATTAGTTTCCATCCATGGTTTCTTGCCTTGCCTTCTGGTGCATTAAAATATAGGTTTGGCCGCTCTTCTTTGTGGCAGCCCTTCCAACTCTGGAATAATGCTATCATGTCACCCCTAGTCCAGAAACATCTTATGACAGGGGTTGCTTATGCTTGTTGGAGGAAGGTGTAGTACACAAAAGCTCCGATGTAGACAGTTTATTTAGTATCGTGCTATAAATGCGCCTTTAGTTGCAAGAAAGACTTTGCTTCTCTATTAGCTACAAAGGGAGAAAAATACCTCTGGAACTGGTGGGCAATCAAGTTCAGGGATGAAAACGGAAATAAAAACAGAAAGCTTTGGGACCAAATTAGATTAATGTGCCAGAAGGTCTGAGATTAGATTATTTTACCATTTAAAAATGTCCCTGTTAAACGGACAATTATTGAAAATGAAAAAACATACGTCAAATTCATTGGCAGTCTCCAATCCTGCCACGCTGGTATTAGTTCATAATTCAGCAATTCAACGTTTTAAACTGAGGAGATACATCTTAATATTTGTGGCAGGCAACACATAAAAAATACCTTTTCAAGTATCGTGCACCACAGCACCCCCACTATCAAGTATCGTCAGTTATGAAGCCCTGAAATCTAAGTGAAGGGTTTAAAAAAAAATACAGGCATAAAGTATTTGCTGAATGACCAGGATAGAGATACAATTGGCAGGAGTGAACAGCATTTGTGAAGAACATATCTGCTGCGCTCTGGGTGCCTTTTCGTACAAATGTCTAACTATCCTGAAGTGACAATGCTCCAGCGGTCAGCAGTCTGTTGCTAATATGCCCGAGGACCCCTTCCTTCCAGTCTTCCTGCCACACCTCAATCTTTTAAAAGATTATTTTTCTTATCTTTTTTTTTTTTTAAAAAAAAGCTTGATGCAGGCGTGCTGGAAAACATTTGTCTTCTGCATTAGTTTTATTTCTAAGAATGGCTGTAAATCTCCCATCTGAGCAGGCATGCTTAGAAAATAACAGTGTTAAATGTCTGGAATCCAGTGCTTTGTCTGTCTGTTAAAAGGAGGGAGGGGCAGGGAAGGAGAGCTAAGATGGTAGAGATCCTGTGGGGGCTGGAGGACACAGCAAAAGAGAGCAACTTCGTCTGCTAAAAGGTGATTTTTGAAACTCTCCACAGTATGGGAGCCACTGAAGTGGTTAAGGCACCAGGCTAGGAACCAGGAGATTGAGAGTTCTAATCCTGCCTTAGGCACAAAGCCAGCCGAGTGACCTTGGGCCAGTCAATCTCTCTCAGCCCTAAGGAGGCGGCAAGGGCAAGCCACTTCTGAAAAAACCTAGTCATGAAAACTGAAGGGTCAGGCAGTCACCAGGAGTCAGTATGCTAACTTAAAGGCGTACAAACACACACACACACACACACACATCAGCCCCTTATTGACAGCATCTCTAACATGCTCCCAAAATGACAGCTGTTCCCCTCACCACAGATTGCCTACCCTTCTAATACTTTATTCCAGTTGTTATTGCCAGATCCTTTTTCCTCTGGAAGTATTCTGTTAAAAGTGGTACTATCTTGATCTCTTTGGTGAGATTAAACAAACTTTTCTGGTTTGTGAGACATAAAATAGCAAGGGCAGGCAGGCAATGTATTATGAGGGGGGAGAGAAGATAATTATGTAAAAAGGATTGGAAAGATTTACCTTGCAGCGTCCATGTAATGTTTTAAAAAAATAACATGAAAATGGAAGACCTAATGATTTGTTGGTTATGTACCCAGAAGGGTGATGACCAACGATTCTTAATATATTTCCAACTTGTCCTTCTCCAACATTATCTTGCTCATATACAGACAGTCCTCGACTTACGGCCACAATTGAGTCCAACATTTGAGACAGTTGTTAACTGATTTTTGCCCCATCTTATGACCTGTTTGGCCACGGTTGTTAAGTGAATCACTGCAGTTGTTAAGTTAGGAATACGGCTGTTGAGTGAATCTGGGTTCCCCCATTGACTTTGCTTGTCAGACGGTCCCAAAATGTCATCACGTGACCCTGGGACATTGTAACGGTCGTAAATGTGAGTCAGTTGCCAAGCATTGGAATTCTGATCACATGACCATGAAGATGCTGCAATGGATGTGTGAAAAACAGTCATGAGTCCCTTTTTCAGTGCTGTTATAACTTCGGGCCTTCACTAAATGAACTGTCATAAGTCACAGACTACCTGTGCGTGCAAGTCCATTTCAGACGGATCACTCCAACGGTTCCATCCAAACGCTTTTCAGTTGCGGAATGCATACCTGATTTGTTTTTTTCTCTCCCTTTTCTTTGCACCTCTAATACGTATTTCCATCTATATCAGTGCCCCCCAACCTTTTGGGCAATAGGGACCGGTTTCACAGAGAAAGGTTTTTCTGCGGACCAGAAGTGGCCTGGGTTTAGGATGCTGCCTGCATTCCACCAATGGGGCTTGGCTTGTTTGCGCAGACCAATTGCTGGCATGCCGCGAATCACTGTCAGTCAACGGATCGGGGATTGGTGAACCCTGATCCATATGAATATTCAGTAATGTTTACAAATTATACAAAATCCATCAGGAAAACACAGATATTTAGAAAACGCTTAGTCCTGACTTCCGGTTCCGGTTTGTGCCGATGCAAAGCAGCCAGAGCTCCGGCTGCCGAAGCCCTTTCTTTCTCTGTCCAGGGGCTGTGAGCGGTCGTAGGTCATCCTGAAGGGGTGACCGAAGAAGGAGTGCAGCAGAGACGCATGTCAGGCAGCAGCCGACACGTCTGCCTTTACCACTCTGATCCCTGTTCCCTGGACCGAAGAAAGGGCGCTTGGCGCCATTGAGGCAGAGATGCTGGGACACCAAAACAAACATCAAGGTGGAAGCAAAAAGAGGAAAGCACCAGTTGGGTGAGGAATAAAAAAAAAAGTTTTTACTCCACAAAAGTTTTTGGATGGGCAATAGTAAAATTAAATCCAAAACAAAGTCCCAGAAAATTTTTAAAAATGGAGACTAAACCTTCAAGGGACAGCTGAAAACTACATGGTAGAAGAAGGCAGTCCTGGAAAGCAATCTGTTGGAGAAGGAATTTTAAAGACTTTGGACTGAAAAAGAAGAAAAGAAAAGAATTTGGAATGAAATTTGAAAGATTAAAAATAAAACAAAATATGATATGGACTGAGAACTTGCAGTTTAAAGATTGTGATTGTGGATTCTGAGAACTTTAACTTTAAACGGTGGGTGAAAAAGATATGTTTGGACAGAAGGGTATTGGGTAAGATGATAAAGTCATAGAAAAATCATTAGGATTGATGAATAGAAAAATAGTGTTATGAGATACGGAATAAAAAAAGATCAATGAAATTATAGAAACGATTGTTTAGTATGTGGTACAAGAAATGTGATATTTTGGAATTTTTAAAGATGTAAAACTCTAAAAGGTTTAGGGAAAGTAGTAATATCTTTAACCAGTTTTTTTTTTTTTCCTTAAATTGCTAAATGTGAAAATTTAATGGAATTGCAAAAAGGAGACAAACTTAATGCTATGTAAATATTAAAGTAATTAGAAATGAAATATGGAATGGGTACATAGAAAAATTAGATTAAGATAAATGTTCTTTTTCTAACACAAGACTGAATGCTAAAAATTTATTGTTGGAAATAAAATGAGAGAAGAATAAAATGAACAAGAGGAGGAAGAAGACGGACACAGGGAGAGAAGAAAAGAAAGAAAGGAAGCAAAGAAGAAAGAAATCCAGATGAAGAAAGGAAGGGGGAAAGGATTGAAATAAGGGAATGTTAAAGATAAGGATTATATTATAAAATTTATTATTCATATTGTCTGTAAAATTTAATTAATATTCCTTCTCCCTTTCAATATTTCTATGCGATGTTATGAATGCATTGACATGTTAATGTTAAAATAAAAAAATATATAAAAGAAAACGCTTAATCCTTAACATTTCTGGCATAAAAAAATAACTCAGAATCTAGTAAGCTGTTCTTTGACTGTACTTCAAATTGCAGATCAGAGTTTAATCACGCCTGAATGCTCTCTGCACATTAATTAGTTACATAAATCGAATGAATGAATGAAATTAATGGACACACATCCATGTCCCTGGACATAGGATCCACAGGAAAAGAAAGGGAGTCTTCTCTATTTGCAGCCACAGGAAAACATTTGTAACTTGCCATCTTAAATAGTCTAGACCAGGAATGTTTTTTTTTTTTTTTAAGTAGTAATGTTATCAAAAACTATAATTTCAAATGTAAAAATTAATGAAAACTTAAAAAAAATAAGAGAATAAAAAGAAAAAATAAGACAACGCAGAAAAGAAAAAAGGAAAGAAAAAATAAGTTTAATAAAAAACACATAAAGAAATGATTTTACAATTCATTGCAAATATAAACAATTTTAACAACTTATCTTCTCTTTAAATGCAACCAATGGAACTCTTCTTCTCATCTTCCATCTCTTATCTACAATCTATAAGAGCTGTCGAGTTGGGAGTCTGAATATTCTTAGGAAATGGTAAAAACTTTACTCTTGGGACTACCATTCAAGAATGAGCTTGTTTTGGCATCTGACGATTGGATCTATTTTTGATTATAGAAATAACGTGTTGTATAGTGAATTTTAGAGCATGTATTTTACATTTGTAACTGAAAGCTGGAAGTTATTTTGTTTTTTTTCTTTTTCTCTTTTATTTTTTGCACCCTCCCCTCCCTGACATTTTCCTTTTAATTTTTGTTCCTGTGCTTTTTGTATATTTTACTTTGTTTGAAATTTAATAAAGTTGGGGTGGGGAAGAGTTAAGTGATATGGCATTGATTGCAATCAAACTTATTATTGAAAGTTTTCCTACCTGCTTTGAGAAATCTTTATTGAGGAACTGATCGGATATGGATCAATACTGAGGTTTTTGTAGATGTTTCACCCTATGTCTCAACAATGCTTCTGGGCATAATGGTTCAGAAGTGGGGAGGGGGGTATTGCCTTGCAATCGTTATAGTGTGCAACAGATTTTAACTCAGATTGGTTGGTGAATGGAGGTTTCTGGGAGGTGTCAATTAATTGGTTGCTGGGAATGGGATTTTTTGCAGAGAGTATGCGGGATTGAAATAGGTTTTCTTTGATCTGGTCCCCACTCTCAACAATACACTACAGGTAGTCCTCCACTTGCAAACCATTTGTTTAATGGACATTCGAAGCTACAACCACACCAAGAAAAATGACATGACTGGTTTTCACACTTACAACCCATTGAAACATCCCCATGTGATCAAAATTCAAGCACTTGGCAATTAGTATGTATTTATGGTGACTGCACTGTCCGAGAGTCAAGTGCTCACCATTTGCTCACCATCAGAAAGCTCAAACTGCCCAAGGAACTGCTGACTCAGTTCTACAGAGGACTCACTGAGTCCGTAATCTGCACCTCAATAACTGCCTGATTTGGCAATGCAACAAAACAAGATAAGCATAGACTTCCAAGAATAATTAAAACTGCAGAAAAAATAATTGCTACAAAACTCTCCTCCATTGATAATCTGTATACCAAATGAGCCAAAAAAATAGTGGTGAAAATAATGATGGACCCCTCACACCCTGGACATAGCCTGTTTCAACTGCTTCCCTCCAGATGCCATTACAGGTCATTGTCAACCAAAACAACTAGACACAAGGATAGTTTCTTCTCCCATGTCATCAACCTACTAAACAGCTGACTTATACAACACTATTAATGAGGAGGGTGTTTTGTGACATGACGATTGTACTTTATAACATGATGACATGACAAATGTACTTACGATTGTGATTGGATTCATGATTAAGATCATGGTTTATTGATTGCAGCTTATATGTATTTGACAAGATGAATGTACTTTATGACTATGAATGTATCTCATGCTTATGCATACAAATGATTATGAATGTATCTTTGATTGTAATCACAGTTTGTTTATTGTAGGTATGTAGGTATAAAGCATGTACACTAGAGACAAATTCCTTGTGTGTCCAGACACACTTGGCAAAATAAATCCGGATTCTGATTCTGATTTTAGGTATAAAACTGATTCCTTGAGCATTTATACCACTGCAAATAGAATATTTCTGTTTTGCTCCCACAGATATTTTTTTTCAAACTGAATCTACAAAAGAAAAAAAAGAAGAAAGAAATGCATTGACTAAAGAAAAATATAAAAACTCCTACAAATATGATCTTTGTAGGCAGAAATGACTCACTGGCTCAAAGCATTAAGTCAATCAACAAACCCACATAGATAAAATGGCAGCATTTTGTCTTACTAAGATAGTCCTGACATGATTTTAACAACTGACAAAATGTATAGAGTGAAAGGGCCTTAATAAAACCAAAGAACTTAGTTTCATGTTGTTCTATTCAAAACATGCCTTCATAGAATTTAATGTAAGCCTGGGAAACTGTGTCCAGAACTGTGCAGAATAATGGTAGTGCAGATAACAGTAGCACTTAGACTTATACACCGCTTCATAGTGCTTTAAAGTCTCCTCTAAGCGGTTTACCGAGTCAGTATATTGCTTCCAACAACCTGGGTTCTCGTTTTGTCAACCTCAGAATGATAGAAGGCCAAGTCAACCTCAAGCTCCATCAGGATCGAACTCCAGGCTGTGGGCAGAGTTTGCCTGCAATACTGAATTCTAACCACTGCGATGAGCAGAAGATTCTAGTTTAAGCTTAAATTCACAAGTTTGCTATATTTCTCTCTTGGACCTCATCTATAACTGGAGGATAAACTGCTCATACGCTTCATGGCTGCAGGTAGGCATAAAAGAAAATTGTTTCAACTAATCACAAAAGAAACATACAAAGTTTTGGGTTCTCGAAAACTTCATAAACCTAGCTAGTTTTCTTTTCTTTTGAAAAAGAGACCAGGACAGGAATGTGCAAGCAACAAGCCATGCAATTTGCAGCCTGTATGAATTAGTCCTTGCAAGCACCATGTTATATCTAACATCCTGGAATGAAAGAGCAAAGCCTGAGCACCATTTCCCAAAGTATTAAAAAAAAAAATCAACTCTCTTGCGTAAGAAAATTGTAGAGGTTTCTGAGTAGAAAATAGGGGAAGGATATGAGTGTTAATATACTATATGTGTAGATTTTCACGGGTACAAGTATGTAGGTCTAGGTGTGTTCAGGTCTTTTCCCATGTAGAGTGAAAAGTCTCTTGGCGACATTTCGGCAAGGTCTCACTTGCCATCTTCAGACTTGGTGCTTTTGGCTTCTTGCAGAGATTATGTGATTGAGATTTGTGCCAGATAAAGCTGTCAGGCATTCATCATCATTTAATGTTTGGAAATAAAGGAATACTCCAACTACAAAACCACTTTTCAGATATTAGGAATATAATCTTGCTTTGCTGGTTTTAAGGGAGGAATTAAGTATTTTGCAAACTATATGAAATGCAAGCATGTTTTTTTTTAAAAAAACAGAAAACTCAGTGTACAATAATATTTTATTATGAACATTCCAATTGTCATAAAACAGCATTCAAGATATTTTGCATTTTCTGAAAGGAGATTTGAAGGAGAGAATATATCACACACTGACTCTTTGGGAGAATATGATTGCTTGCTATGTCACCTACATATTGAGTATGTTCAGGTCACAGGTGTAACTTGGTTACCTAACTTATAATTGTGCATTGGCATCATTTAATACAGAGTCCGGCAACCTTTTTGCTTTTGCAGATCAGTGGAGGGAGGGGAGAGGGAATGGTTCCATGCACATGGTGGGCAAGCACTCGTGCAGCTTCATTTGCGCAAGCAGCAGGCACATGGGCCCGCTTCTCACGCAAATGGACTGTGCACACATGTGATTGCCCCCACTGTTTATGTGAGTGGGGATGCACGGACGCACGCCACTTCTGCAGCCCAGCTCTTCCAAAAGGCTCAAGGCCTGGTAGTTGGCTGCAGCCCAAGGTTTGAGGATCCCTGACTTAATATATTGAACTATGAACTACACCAAACTGACTCTCTTAGACAAATAAATTAGAGTCACAGATTAGAAAATGATAATAATAAAAAGTAATCAAGATAAAACTAAAATGCAAAGACTACTAGGTGTTCAACTTGTTTTTTTTATATAGAAAAAGTTTTTATTAGACAACAATAAACAAAATTATAGCTTACAATATGTGGAGTTTTCAGT
>JANHFO010006514.1:61856-77952 GCA_032468095.1 Pareas carinatus | reverse complement strand
ACTGTTTCCAATGCTTTATTTAGGTATGGTGGTTGAGGTAAGAACTGAGGGGCAGCAGGCTGGCTGCCCCTTATATGGCCGGACAGGGTGGCAGGCTGCCAATGGGGGGGGCTGGCTTTTCCCGCGCTGGGCAAAGCCCTCCCCCCCGAACACAACAAAAATGATATGTTTTAAAACAGTTATTTGACTTTGTGGACACCCCTCCAAAGGGTTTTGCAACCTCCAAGGGGAACTTCAGAACACACTTTGAGAACTGCTGCTCTAGGCTGTCCCACATGAAATTCCAGAAGCTGTATCTGAGCACAGTTCAGATCTGTAGAACAGGCCAAAACTCAATAGTTAAAGAAGAGAAGTGCAGGGGAGAATGAGTTAATCAGTGGCCAGGGATGGCAGGATATGGGAAACATAAGCAGAGGATAAAAGCCTTTCTGGGGGCGGGGTCCCTCTTCTATAAGGAGTCTGATGTTTGGGAGAGAGATTGCAAGTGGAACCATTTCACACTCTAACACCAGGGTTACTTAGCTAAGCTCCTGAGCTGCACTGGTTCCAGCAATTGACCCTCTCTCTGCCCCTCCAATATAGGTTAAAGAGTAAACTTGCTCTCTGGAAAAAGGGATTTTCCCCATTATCTGCAGTTCTCCTTTTAACTGTAAATGCCAGCGACCTTTTGCATGGAAAGTGAGCATTCAGGTGATGAGATCTGATCCTTCTCTGTTTCGCAATATTCACTTAGATAGAACAGTGCCCGCATATGAAATCATTTTTTGCCTGAAACTAACTCACAATGTGGAGATACTGAAGTGCAATCTGGTTTGTGCATCTCTGCACTCAGTTAAATTAATGCCCTCCTTGATACCTAATAAATATCCTTTGATGACTATCCCCAGTGTTAACTAATAAATATATTTTATTCTACTGGGATTGTTGGGGATGTTGCTTCTTTTGTCTGAAGGCATCAGCAGCAAATTTATGGAGGAGAGCTGCAGGCCTGGCCTTGAGGTAGCCTACATTCACATAATTTTCAGACTGGGTCAGGATCAGAGCTATTGTTTTTTTACAATGTATGCCTTGTGGATTTGGGAATAGTTCCTTTTGCTGGGAATTGAGGTATCTGATGCTTGTAGAGTCAGAACCTACAGACCTTGGAGTCTGGAGAGAGATGAGGAAGGCACGTCCAAAAGAGCAAGGAGAGGCACCAGGGGAACGTCGAGATTTCCTCAACTGGACATCAAGGGAAACATAGAAGTTCTGCAATGCAGTTTTCTACATCATTTTAGCAAGGCTGCCTGTATATTCCAGACTTGTATTCTCAGACGCTGCAAGCAAGATATTCAGAATGAAAAGGTCAGTGTCAGACTCCAGAGAAGCAATGCTCTCTCTTTTTTTGCAGCTGCAAAGGGATATATTTTCCTTATCTTTAAAGATAAGATCAAAGGAGCCGCAAAGAAAATCCTGAAAATGAATAGTGGTGGGATCGCAGCAAAGTTCTTCAAATGGAATGTTGAATAGGGCTGGGGGCTTCTTTCAGCTTTTTCATCACATCTAGGTGCTTGCACTCAATAGACCACGACTCTTTAAAGCAATTGTTACATTCTGAGTTTTCAGACATGGAAGACATGGGTTGTAGAACAGAACACAGGTTTATTGTAGCAAAGCACAGGCATATCTTACAACAAGCAGAAACACATGCGAAAGCTCAGCAATTCTGCTGCAGAACGAACTTATATACAGTATGGCCACTAGGAGGCAGTCAATAGGCAATTAAGGTTTTTCCCATGAGCGACCCCTGGAGACAGGCAATCTGGGCCTACAGGCTTCGACTACTTTAGGGCAATGACTAAGCAGTTTACATTGAGCTCAATACATTACAGCAATGTTTTTTCAAACTTGGCAATTTTAAGATGTGTGGATTTCAATTTCCAATGTCAATTCTGTTCTGGAAGTTGAAGCCCACAAATCTTAAAGTTGCCAGGTTTGAAAAACATTGCTTTAAATTGTGGAAATGAATTTGTGTGTCCTTCCCCCCTTTTAGAGAACCCATGATCACATTGAAGTTAAGGCAGAATAAGGCCTGGAATGAGCTGCCCCATGAAATTTGTATGGTTTCCACTCTGATACTGTTGAAGAGTACCTTAAAGACTTGACTGTTCCCCCAGGGGATAGACTGAATGAAGTTTCTTGTTGGGTGTGCTTGACATACAGTATGTTGCATCCATTTTGGTGTTGGTTGTCCTAATTTTACATTTGGTTTATTTCTTTTAGTATAGTTTTATTTACTTTTTTTGTGTATTATCTTGTTTTGTTTAGATTGAAAGTCACCTGATTTGGAGTTGGGCAGTGCTGAAATCGAATCGAATTAAATCCAATCCAATCCAATCAATCAATACATGTACAAAAGTACATATCTACTTTTATCTAATAAAATGATTGTATTTTAGAAAGTTAGAAAATAGGTTTTAGACAATATGACAGTCTTTGCAGTAGGGAAGAAATAATGAAACTATTGAATTTAAAATCATTTTAGTGAACAGAAAGGATGAGTTTGTTTAGTTTGGCATAATTCCCAGAATCTGGTTTAATTCTTGAGACAGCCATCGTAATTTTATTCTGAACTTATATTATAGCTGCAACTATAGAAAAATCTTGACTTTGCCATCTGCTTGTCCAGGCAGAGAGGATTAGGTTCTGACAATGAACTTTGCGCAAAGGTGAAATTTTCCAAACTTGCTCAAGGTTGATTGGCAAGTTGACTGTTGCCTTGTCTGCACAGAGCAGAAGTATTGATGGTGATTCTGCTTTGCTTGGATAAGTCACACATACACACAGTTGCTCACCTGGAGTTCCCACCGCAGAGATTGGCAATCTCTTCCTTCATTAATGAAGGAATAATGATGCCATCATAGTAGGATCCCCAACATGTCCAGGGCCTAACTCAATAGAGAGGTCTCCAAATCAAGCAGCAGCAAGAAAAATGCATAAGACTTATAGTTCCAGGGGGTTAAATTTACAGATAAAAGGGTATAAATAGATAATTTGGTTATACTTTTTTCTCATTTTTCCTCTGATTACTATTTTGGGTATGTATGCTACTCAGAGTGAATGATGACCGAAGCAACAACTAACCCCATTAAATAATAAAAGTCATCCTAGCCAAAATCCTGAGTAATTTATTGTTTTATTTATTAGATTTATGTCCTGTTTTTAGTTCAGAAGCTTAAGCCCCATGCATAGGGCTGCCCTCTTTCCATTTCCTCTCACAAACAACAATTCTGACTACGATGAAGTATATTTTGGACAGAGACAGGCTGAAGGCAATAGGCATTATGTGGGGGTGGGGAGAGAATTCCTTAAGGTTCTTTCATCATCATCATGAGTCGGTTTAAGACGGGACAATGGAGTCCTGAAGGATTCCTAGGACAAACAGATAATCAAATGCTATCTAAATAATTATCTGTTTGGCAAACAGTGGAAGCTAGCCATGTTTGCGAGCGGTCTTCTCTCTAACACACATCTGCTGATCAAGATAGCCACCTTCTGTCTGAAAGCTACTTCTTCAGTTGCAACCTTTCAGAAGCTTAAGCCTGGACTTAGCGGAACATAGCCATATATGGGAAGGGGTCTGCTCTAAGGTGATCAAATAATCTGATCAGTATAAGAATGCTTGTTGCTTCACTCTTCGGGGTTCAGACTCTTGTGCTCATTGAGCTATCTGAACCTGCACAAATAAATCTTCCCTTCCTTGAAGTGCTGGCTTCTGTCTCTTTAATTTCTGCAACAATCTGAGGAGCACAGCAGGCTGTTTCCTCGCCCATCAGTGGTGCTCCTTGCTACAGCGAGTGAAAAAAAGGCCTGTTCTGAAGAGAAGCCCTGAAACTGCCCCAGATCAGTGCCTGGGCCCTTCCCAAAGGGAGACCAGGCACAGCTGAAGGCCCCCCCATCCACAGTGGCCCCCAGTGTGACAGGGCTCAGCCCTGCAGTGAAAGCAGATTCAGAAGAGCTGGAGGGAAAGCATCCCACTCATCCTTGCAGAAGGGCCAGCATGCCCAGTTCAGGGGGCTTTTAAGTAGCCTGCTGTGGAGGTCTCCTGAATACTGGCAAGTGCCTCTCAGTATAACAACCATATGCTTTCGGCATGAGAAAGGCACCAGAGACTGGAGCTGTTTGCTATGCTAAGAAATCCAGGTGCAGCCAGAGTGGGGGCACAGAGCGGGAGGAGGGACACTTCTTGCTTCTTATGCTGCCTGCTAAGCTCCCAGGAGGTTTTGCTCCCTCTGCTCTCCTTCTGCCTTAACTCACTTGGTCTTTGCAAGGCTGTATTTGGACTTTCTGCTCATTTTCACAGTGCTATTTGACTCTTTAGGTGGGGAGAGGCTTATTCTGGGAGTGTCTGCAAAGAATACAATGGAAAGAAAAGGGACCTCTCCATGTGTCCTGTCTGGCTGATGCCAGGAAGAAACTGAGGAACATCCCTGAACACAGAGGTCGAGCAAGGGCATCCTCCTTTCTTAGGGCAAAGTGGGGGCAGGAGGGGTCCAGCATTCCTGGCAGAAAATGCCGGGAGAGCCAAGCAAGCACCAGCCCCTCCATGTTCCTGCTCTTTGGCCCCTCCCCAGGGTCAGGCAGCGGGCAGCGCCATCCCAGGCAGGCCTCCTTCCGGCAGAGCCCAGCAGCACATGAATTCCCCTCCGATTGCCCGCCACCTTCTCCCTCTTATCAAAGAGATTTGGGGAGCTGGGGGGTGGTGTTGTGCCCCACCTCGAGGCTCCCAGGTCATCTGCACATGGCACTTGCTCCAGTGGCAGTTGTACTTAATGGCCTTTATGGGGTGGGATGCAATAGGCAGCTGCAGCTCTTGGGGCACGGTTGCTGCCTGGGGCTGTTGAACAGCGGTTTCCCTCAAGCTGGCCTTGCACATTGCCATGAGAGCCGAGACTGCCACATCACTTGGGGGAGGGCAAGCCCAGACTCTGCTCAGCATGCTACCAGTGCAGCAGGTGGTCCAGTAGTAGAAACCCCAAGCCTTGCATGCACTTCTACCACCACCAGGGGCGCATCTCAGGAAGCCAAACAGGTGCCTCTCAAGCCTCACTCGCTTGCTTGACTGCCATGGTGTTCCCGTTGCCAAGGCACATATTCCTGCAGAGAGGGCTCTGTGTGCCACACGTGCCATAGGTTCGCCATCACTGCCCTAAGATATTTTGCTGTATACTAGGTATCTCCTGAATAACTAAGATCCAAATCTCTTATTTCAAGGCCTTCAGCATATGGTCAGATATCTTATGATTGTCCTCACCAGCATCCACAGCAGCTTCCCATTTTCAACAGAATGTTGGGATAAGGTCAGACTGCAAGCTTTGTCTCTTTTATACTTGTATGCAACATCACAGTACAATTACGCCACTGTATCCTAATTTTGTTTTCATCTTTCAAATCTCCTTCCCTCTTCACTTCTCCACAACTAATTAATCGTGCTTATGGAAGATTTTAAATATTCTACCTATAACACATTTATTAATCATCTACAGCAAATGATGGGCACCATATTGTTGCTCCTTGCATTTAAACTTTCATAATAATATATCATGTATCTTTTGAACCTGAAGCCAAATCATGATTTCACCAAAACATGTGCAAAAAGTGCATAAATAGCAACTTGGTCCATCAGAGTCCCTCTGCAAAGATTAAAAATGATGCTCTTCTTGTGAAAATAAAGTAATGTGGAGTGAGAGCAATTGCTTTTTTTAATTCAGTATTTTAATCTGGGTTGAGTTAGCCTGATTTGTCCCTCTCTTGAAGGTCCACCTTTAATTGGAACAAGCCCATTTGCACACTCCTCAATACTTTTGTAAATCACAGGATTCCTAAGATTGTCAGCAAGGATTCATGAAGTGAAAATGAACTTCCCAAGTAATAACTACTGTGTATGTTTCTCTACATGTCTGTGACTGTGTGCACATACACATGTGTGTCGTCAACTCGGTGTTGGCTGCTGGGACTTCCTGGTCTCATCAAAGCAGTTTTCTTGTTAAGATTTCAGAAGTGGCTTGCTATTTCCTTCTTCCTAAGGCTAATAGAGTGACAGGTTCAAAGTCACCCAGCTGGGTTTGTGCCTAAGGCAGAACTAGAATTTCCAGTCTCCTTATTTCATTCATTAGCTTTCATTTTTTAATTGTTGGCTTTTTTATATCTTACTTATGTAATGGGAGAAAATCCTAATTTGGTTTAATTCAGAAATAAGCATTCCTTTTATATAACATTCAATTTTGTATGTGGATTTAAAAAACAATACCAAGAACAATTCAAATATACATTTAAAGTATAAGTTTCAATGAAAAAAAACCACCATGAAAAGGAAAGCAAAATATCTTTGATATATTTACACTGAATGTACTTTAATCTGGGGACTGTGTATTCCCAAGTGGTTTCCTCTGCCCTGAATTCCAGAAGGAATAATGATGTTTTTTATTATCTTGCTGGAAGAAAAGTTCCCAGACATCTAAACACCCATGTCTAAACAAGGGTGGCAAAGATACAAATGTTGCTCTATTATAGCAGAAATACTTCCTAAAAGGTAAATGAATGTCTCGTCTGGACTGATGGTTACAGGAAAGAAACCATTTTTAGGAATAAGGCAGGCAATACAGGTTGGTTCTTCTTTCGTAGTCTAGTGCTGCATTCAACATAATGAACTAAAAGGGAGTGAGGAACAGAGGGGAAGTCTTTCTCAAAATAATCTAATTTGAATCATGACATTTCAGTTGCATTATTTGACGCTACATATAGGTTGTAATTGCAAAGAACTTAGCTTTAGATGATCAGTAAGGACAATTCTGCTCATTCTTAAAATTCAGTATTTTTTTTCATTTCAGTTGCACATAAGAAGATTATGTTTAATTTGATGATTAGAATAAATTTAGAGGGCTGTACCTCCAGGGCTTAGTGGGAAAAAAGTTAATTTTGTTAGAATTTAAGACAATCAAACTCTTTTGGAAGAAACAAAGATAATGTATATATCACATCTATTTACCCTAGATTTTAATAACCTATTTTTTCAAATTCTTCATAGCAGATACCTCTGTTTAGCCAGATATGGCTAAGATAAAAGAAAAGCACACAAACAATTCAATAGTCCTAGTTATTACTAGGTGAGAGGCTAGAGAAATTCAGGATGGGAAAAGGAAAGAGAATGAAAAGGAAGAGGGCCAATTCTGCCTAATTAAAAAGAACTGCTAGGGCAGTAGTTAAACATTTCATGTTTGAAAATAACATGATGAATGTACTTTACGATTGTATTCATGATTCACGATTAAGATTGTGATTTGTCAATTGCAAATTATATGTAATTCACAAGATGAATGTACTTTAGGATTATGTATATATCTTATGATTATAATCACAACTTGCTCATTGTATGTATTTAGGAATAGAGCATGTACACCAGAGACAATTCCTTTGTCCAATAAATACTGATTCTGATTCTGAATCTCCTGATATCTCTGCACACCACACAGATAGAAATGAATAGTTATCTGTATCAGTTTTCTCCTTAAGAATAGTTTTTCTTGACATGAAATTTAATTGAAATACATTTTTTATTCTTATCTACTAAGCATTAATTTATTAATCTTATACTTGGTGGATGTCACATCATCAATGAACAAATGGATATATAAATTGATACTAAGTACCTTTTAGAATAATTAATGAATCAAGATTTCATGAAAACAGCTAAACGCATAATGAAAATAAAAACTAGCCTTACATTTTTACTTTGATGGGGGGGGGAACTGAAATATAGAAAACTCAGTATAATACATTCACATGTAACATTAATTTGAATTTTCATTAATTTTGTTTCCTGTTCTAACAGATTCTATGGTTTCTAAGTCATCTGAGTGGGAAAATAAAACCACAATAACAGAGTTTATTCTGTTGGGGCTCTCCAATGATCCAAAAGTACAGGATTTTCTTCTTTTCTTCTTCATGATCATATTTTTAATCACCATCTTGGGGAATATGGTAATTATACTGGTCATCAAGTCTGAGTTTCACCTTCAAACACCCATGTTCTTTTTTTTTACTCATTTAGCTTTTGTTGACATTTGCTATTCCTCAGTCACTGTTCCCAAGATGCTGGCAAATTTTATTACAAAGCAAAAAACCATTTTGTGGGAAGAATGCATTGCCCAGGTTTTCTTTTTTTTGCAAACATCTTGTACAGAAGTGTTCATCCTCTCAGCAATGGGTTATGATCGTTACATGGCAATATGTGATCCATTTCACTATGGCAGATACTTGACAAATGAGAAGTGCAAAAAAATGGTGGTTGGAGCATGGTTCCTGGGTTTCTTGGGTGCCATTGGGAATGTCCTGCCTTTGTTAAATCTCCATTTTTGCAGTAACAATATAATCAGACACTATAACTGTGACCTTCCTTCACTCTTGCCCTTATCTTGTTCAGAGACTCTTACTAATTACATTGTTCTTCTAATAGTTGTGCTGGCATTTGGTTTCAGCTCATTTCTTTTTATTCTTGTCTCTTATATTAATATTATTTCATCCATTCTCAGAATAAAATCATCAGCAGGCAGGCAGAAAGCCTTTTCTACATGCAGCTCCCATCTTATTGTTGTGGGCTTATTTTACATTACAGCTTTTGTTCGTTATATGAAGCCCAGTTCAGATTCACTCATGGATTTGGACAAGGTGATCTCCATTCAGTATAGTGTCTTAACTCCTATGTTAAACCCCATCATCTACAGCCTGAAAAACAAACAGATCCTATTTCATGTGGAAAAACTCTTTAGAAAGTGTAGAGCTATTCTGTTCTCGTGAAACAATGCTCACAGTTTCCAATTTAATATGGCTACAATTTCAACAATTAGAGAGAAAAAGAGTTAATAACCTAGCAGAAATGTGGGCTGCTGCTTCCCACATATCCTCTGCATTGGGTGTGTATGTATATTGTTCTATGAAAACTTCTTCTTCAGCTCTTCGATAATATTGTGTTATAATATAAACATAAATGATGCAAGGTCATTTTATTCTATTATTCATGTGAGCAGTTTTTAAAGGAATTGGTGATATATAGTCTACAATCTCTCTCTCTCCCTCCCCCTCCCTCCCTCCCTCCTCTCTTTCATCCCTGATTATCTCGCCTCTCTATGTTTCTTCAAACATGCAATGCATATGAAACTTCCAAAGTATTATCCATTTCTAAACATATTTTATATAGTTATATAATAACTAAGCTGTAAATTGAAACAAACAGAAGATGCAATATTTTCTACATCATGATATGGTCAACACATTTATCTGGGAAATTGGGATCTATCATTTAATATCACATTTTAAGCATATATAATCCATTATGTTTAGAAAGTAATGGTGAGCTTATGTCTCTATGGTTGTCACTTAAAACAGTCTTAGTAATGTATTATCTGTACTTACCACAAAGCTATTTTTCAGTTGCTGTTGCTATCTTGACAGATTTTCTATGCAAACTCCATATATTATGGTTTACATGGATAGACTTGCAGAGGGAAGGATCAAATGAACATTTTTATGTGCTTTATGGGCAATTCCTAATTTCCTGCAAATAGTGTAAAGGGATATTCTTCATCATATTTTCCATAAATAAAGATCTTCTGAATAACTTTCCATTTCTATTTCTTAATAATTTAATGAATACATTTTTATTCTCAAAACTGCATTATGAAAAAAAGTTGCAACAAATATGATTCATACATTTGAGAGTGTGGTCGCACAATAGCTGCCCAGGCACCTGGAGGAATTGGTCTATCTGGATCTGCTCCAGTCCGGCTTCCAGGCCCGATATAGCACAGAAATGGCATTGGTCGTGTTGGTGGATGATCTCTGGAGGTCCAGAGATAGGGGTTGTTCCTCTATCCTGGTTCTATTAGATCTCTCAGCGGCTTTTGATACCATTGACCATGGTGTTCTGCTGTGCTGGTTGTGGGGGTTGAGAGTAGGTGACACCGTTCTTCGGTGGTTCCATTCCTACCTCTCCAACCGGTCTCAGTCAGTATTGACAGGAGGGCAGAGGTCGTCCTCTCGGCGCCTCGCTTGTGGAGTGCCGCAGGGATCGGTCCTCTCAACTCTCCTGTTCAATATTTATGTGAAGCCGTTAAGTGAGATCATCCGTGGCTTTGGGGTGGAATTCCACCAGTACGCTGATGATACACAGCTGCACATTTCCACCCTGGGCCACCCCAGCGAGGCCATGAAAGTAATGACTGGGTGTCTGGAAGCTGTGCAAATCTGGATGGGGAAGAACAGACTCAAGTTTAACCCCTCCAAGACTAAGTGGCTGTGGTTATCGGTGTTCCGATATGGCCAGCTCAAACCATTACTGGCCATTGGGGGTGAAACACTGGCCCCCACGGAAAGGACGTGCAACTCGGGGGTCCTCCTGGATGTATGACTGTCTATGGAGCATCATGTGGCAGCCATCACCACGGGGGCCTTTTATCAGGTTCGCCTGATTTGGCAGTTGCACCCCTTTCTTGATCGGGATTCCCTACGAACAGTCATTCATGCCCTCGTCACTTCCCGTCTGGACTATTGCGATGCTCTCTACATGAGGCTACCCTTGAGGTGCACTTGGAGACTCCAGCTAGTTCAGAACGCAGCCACATGGGGGATTTTGGAGACAAGTGGGCATGCCCACATAACCCCTCTCCTGCGCGAGCTGCACTGGCTGCCAGTGATATCGTGGGTGCATTTCAAGGTGTTGGTTACCACCTTTAAAGTGCTCCATGGCATAGGGCCCAGTTACCTGCAGGACCGCATTCTACCAATGGATACCTCCCGCTGACCCACTCGCTCCCACAGAGTGGACCTCCTCAGGGTGCCACCAGTCAGACAATGTCAGCTGGCGACCTCCAGGGGGAGAACCTTCTCTGTGGTGGCATCACCCTCTGGAACGATCTCCCCCCTGCTATACGAACGATTTCTGACCTTCAGACCTTCCGTTGTGCCCTGAAGATCCGCTTATTCCAGCAGGCTGGTTTGTCATAGCCATGCCCTAGTCCTCCTGTGTTAATGTGGGATTAGATTGGTTTTAATATATTTTAGTTAATTTTATTATTATATGGAAATCATTTCATTGTTCCCCCTATCTTTTAATCAGGCCTTATTGAATGTTTTTAATGCATTTTTACTGTTTGTGTTGTATTGTGCTTTTATTTGGCCTGTTAGCCTCCCTGAGTCCTTCGGGAGAAGGGCGGGGTATAAATAAAACCATTCATTCATTCCATTTGGCTTTGCCAATTACCAGGGCCCAACCTGCTGAGTGCCTATTTCACTGTTCTGACAGTTCGTTCAGCAAAGCCATTAGAATTTGGGTGAAATGGTGCAATTAACTCATGGTGAAAGCCAAGGGATACCAAAAAGTCTTCAAACATTGTAGCAGTAAACTGCAGGCCTTTATTTGTTACAATAATATCCATGCATTGCAAACAAATTTTGGAGGCATTTGGCTACTGCGAGGGCTTCGGTATCTGACATCAGGTGCATCAATCACAATTATAAACATCTGTCCATGGAACAGACCAGCAAAATCTAAATGAAGAGAGGACCAAGGAGCTCTGAGTTGCTCCCATTTCTGTGCTGGGATTCGTGGTGGGGCTGGCCTGAATTGTTGACAGGAGGAAAAGCTGGCTACCAGCTGTTCAATGTCCTTATCCATTGATGGCCACCACATAAAGCTACGGGCTAGGGACTTCATTTTTACTATGCCAGGATGGCGTTCATGTAGGGTGCTTAAGATGTGTGGCCATAACTTATTAGGGATTACTACCCTGTCACCCCACAACAGGCAATCTTCATGCACTGTCAGTTCCTCCCTGCACATACAGAATGGTTTAAAAACCTCTGCAATTTGCCCTTCTGGTCACCCCTTTGCACTCAGTACAAAGGCTGCTTGGGGAGCAGGTCAGAGGCACATAAGGCTGCCACCTCAGCGGAAGTGACCAGTGAGGCAGCAAGACAGATAGGCAAGAGCTCAGGCTCCTCAATGTTAACATCTGTACCCACAGTTGGCAGCGGGCAGTGGCTGAGTGTGTCAGCATGCCCCACAGTTGACCCCGATCTATGCTGCAGCATATAGGAATAGGCTGCCATCAAAATAAACCAACAAATTAGTTTGGGGGACAGGGCGGCCAGTTTAGGGTGATCCTCAGCAAAAATGCCCAGAAGGGGCCTGTGATCAGTTATTACAGTGAAGTGCTGGCCCTAAAGTTACTCATGAAAACAGCAAACAGAAGCAACCAAAGCCAGAGCCTCCGTATCAAGCTGACTGTAGTTCCTTTCAGCAGTCATTAATGTGCGAGAGTAAAAGGTCACTGGGGCTGACTCACCATTAGGCAATTTGTGGCTTAACACAGCACCAATGCCGAATGTGAGGCATCGCAGGTCAGCATTACCGGAAGAGTAGTGTTATAATGAATTAGCACCTGATCGCTTGATAGCAATATTTTAAGTATTTTGAATGCTTCATCTTCCTTTGGGCCCCATAGCCATGGGATCTTCTTGGACAATAAATGATGTAACGGGTCGGCTATAGTAGCTTTCCTTTTAAGGAAACTGTGGTAGAAATTAAGTTGTCCTATAAACGATTGCAGGTCTGTTTTATTTTTCGGCACTGGGGCGTCCCTAATTGCCTGAACTTTATCTTGCGTGGGGTGAATACCTGTTCCATTGACTCTATAGTCGTGGAATTGCACCGCTGGTATGCCAATTTGACATTTGTCTTTTCTCAGCTTTAGACCCCTTGCTTCTAAATGTTTCAAACATCTTCCTCAATTGTGCTCTAAGTTTTTCTTATTTTCTGCAGTGATAAGAATATCATCAAAATAGGGCATGATTCCAGGGATCTTTTGCAACAGACGTTCCATTATGCTTTGAAAAATCCATGGAGCCATGCTTATACTGAATTGAAGCCTTGTCATTTTAAAAGCACCACTGTGAGTCACAATAGTTTGTACCTTAGCCATGGTGCTATCAACAGGTATCTGATGATAGGCCTGGGCCAGGTCTAATTTGGCAAATAGTTTGCCTGGGCCCAGGGAGTGAAGCAGATGTTGGATTACAAGTTCTAGGTTGGCACTCTGCTGCAGCGCTTTATTAATAATACATTTATAATCTGCACAGATGCGAATTGAGCCATCTTTTTTTACTGGGGTTGCAACTGGTGTTTCACAGCGAGCATGATCAGTCAGGACTGGATACCTTGAGCAATAAATTTGTCTAGGGCTGCATCTAATCTCGATTTTAAGGCAAATGGGATTCTTCATGACTTTAGTCTAATTGGAGCAATCTAAGTTAATAGAAATGGGTTTCCCGTATACTTGCCTAATTCCTGGTTGGACACAGCTTGATATTCAGCAATTAAGTTGTCTCTCCAACTCCCCTTGTGGAATGTATTCTGGTGACCCCTAAACCAAGAGCCCCAAACCATTCGAGCCCCAGCAGGCTTGGCAAACAGCCACCCACAATAGTCACAGGTAAACGTCCATTGAATTGGTTATAGGCTACTGGAATGTCCAAAGTCCCCAACACTGGCAGTTGATTGCCCTGGTAGTCACTAATTTTCAGTCTTTAGTTGTACTATATTTGTGAGCTGCAGATGGTTCCTTTTGGCTCTTGACAGGACCTTCTTTAGGCTCCTCCAGAACATTATTGAGATCAGCGATCCTGAGCTGATTTCCATCTGGCAGGGAGTATCACCAACATACACAGTCACGTTGATCTTTTTCTGAGGTTTTGAGCCATTGTTGTCGACTTTAATCCAGAATGCCTCAGACGAGTCTGTTGTTTTCTTGGGTTTTCCCCATTGTTTGTTGTCGCGTTTTGGCTTAAATTGTCCAAAAGGAGGTGAAGTTGGTTCCACAGGTTTTGGTGCTCTGCAGACCTTAGCCAGATGACTCCTCTTCTCACAGCATCTACAGATTGAGTCACGGAATTGGCACGATGATCTGGAGTGCTGGCTACCACAGCTGGGGCATCTGCGCTTCTGTTCTGGCTGATTTTTCATAGTCTGATCAACCTCATAAGTTTCCTAATCAGACTCCTCATACGCTTCCCATGATCTGCCCTGATTTACAGCTGTTGCTAGTTCCAGCCAATTTTTGGAGAGAGTCTGCTGCATTAGCTGTGGTTTCAGCAGCTCTAGCCTTATTGAGCCTTATTTAAACTGTGAGCAATTTTACTATAGACTTCTATTTCTGTGCCCTGTAGTAGGTAAATCTTCTGTGCAGATAGGATTTATTCTGCAACAGCAGTAAATAACAGTTAGTCGTACTATATTTGTAGAGTTGAGTTGAGATTTATTGCAACATCTAATGAGAAGGACAATTGGGAGCAAAGGTGCTTTTTATGCTTCATAAAACTCTGGACAAGGTGAACACTATCCAGGATGAAGTCTACCCCTCAAAAAAAATCTGTTTTGTGTGTGTGTGATAGGCAGTTTGATTTATGTTGTGAATTTTATGAGTTAGCTGAGAGATGCCATATTGCTTTTTAATTTTTAAAACTTAGATTCATAAGATTTCTTCTTTAGCATTTCCTGTGCTTGTGATGTGCTTTTTGCATGATCACAGGGTGGTTCACCAATCCATCCTAAAAAACAGAAATAAAAATGGAAGAGATATAACCTATAAATTAATCTTTATTTAAACCACATTGAGCATAAGGCTTTTTTAAAATTAATTTGACCATTGAATACTAGAATGCAACAATAACATTCTATGTACAACTTTACTGAAGTTTAACAAGATCCTATAATTCTATAAAATACTAGACCGAAGCATTCCGTCCATTTGCAAAACCTTTTTGATGCAGATCTTGTGCTACTTCATGTCTACATTTGCATAGAATTGAGACCTGAAGTAGAGTGAGATCACATGAGATCATTAGGACATGATCTCACATTACTTCAGGCCTCTATGATCTTGCGCTACTTTAGGCCTCCATTCTCTGTGCATGCACGGAAGTCCTGAAGCACCGAAGCAGGTAAAGAAACCATAGCAGAGAGACTGAAGAGGAGACAGCTCACTAGATCAGTGGTCGCCAACCTTTTTGACTTTGGGGACCACCAAATTCACAATTTGAAATCCCGAGGCCCACCAATATGATTTTTTTTAAGGTTCATACATTTGTAAAATAATGAACAGAGAACTTCCATTTTATTAATATAAAAGGTACCTATTTAATATAACAAAATTTAAAAGCTTATTTAATTATAACAAAAATTATAACAAACAGCGATCGAGAGAGAGAAAGATAGAATGAGAGAGAAAGAGAAAGAGAATGAGAGAAAGAGAGAGAATGAGAGACAGAGTGAGAGAAAGAGAAAGAATGAGAGACAAATGCAGACAGAGAGACAATCACAAACACACACACACAGAATGAGAGAAAGAGACAAAGGGAGAGACAGACAGACAGACAGACATACCGTTCTGGTGCTCCACTTCTTTCTCCTCACTTGCTTGCCAGCTCGATCGAGCTCTGTGCGACCCTGCTGCACGGGTAGATCTGCAGGGCTCCAGGCACCTGCGGGCCTATCTTCAGCCCTTGGGGCAACACGCAAATTGATCTCTGGGCACCCGCGGGGCATCTGGAAGCCTATAATTCGGCCTGTCGGTGCCCAGAGATCAGCCTGCAGGCTGAATTATAGGCTTCTGGGTGCCCTGCGGACCAATCCCTGGGCCTCCGAACACAGTGCCGGTCGATCTTCGGGTGCGAGCTGGCTGAACTTGGGGTACTCCTGCCAGCTGAGTTGACCCCTGGTGGCCCACCTTGATCTTCTGGCGGCCCACCAGTGGGCCGGGGCCCACAGGTTGGTGACCACTGCACTAGATCTTCACAAGGTAAGTGAGTATCTACAGGTCAAGTGCCTATGGAGGAATAGGTAGGGCTAATGTTGCAGTGCTTCTGTTTTATTTATTTTATTTTATTTTTCCAATTTTCATACCCCACTTCTCCCGAAGGACTCAGGGCGGTGTACAGCCAAAATAAAACACAAATATAATACAACACTAAAAGACCCTTAAAAGAATTACACATTGGCTGGATA
>JANHFO010006514.1:47406-61756 GCA_032468095.1 Pareas carinatus | reverse complement strand
AAGAAGCGGGTTTCAGGCGTGAGAGGCAGAGCTCGCTCTCTCACGTCCTGTTGCTTCCAGGACCGGAAGTGATCTCCAGATATACAACACTCTTCATACTTACAACCAAGTTGCTGGTCCTAACTGTGATCACTAGACAAGGACTACCTCTATCATCATTGCAGCTCTATTTATAAGCCTCTTGAATCCTCTGTCTGATCCATGTTGAACTTAGGAAGCTTCATTGAATGGACCTCGGTATCAATCCACAAGGCTGTTTTTATTTTCTTCATTTGATAACGGCAGCTACTAACCCAGAGAGACCTTATTTCCTATAATTCATTTGCCTGTTATAAAAAAAAAACAACTTCTAAAAAGAGACCAGTTTGCCATTCCTCTACTCACTACTTGGAAATGAGAAACTATATTCTAAACATCCAAACTAGCTTGCTTGCTGATGGACCAATATCCTGAATCAGAGCACTTTGCACTGCAACAGTTTGCACTTGAGAGATGATGGGGTTTTATAGATTTTATCTTGTGGGTTTTTAATGCTGTGAGCTGCCTGGAGTCACTATATATGAGTTGGGCAACCATTGTTTAATAAATAATATTAGAAAATTCAGCTATAATGTATTTTTTTAAGTTCAGGAAAGTTTAATTTTCAATGCATAAAGGGTTGAAAAAATATTTTTTTAAAAAAATCACACCGATTCAGCCATGGGGATCTCAGAGCTTAATGAGATGAAAGGTAGTTATCAATTTATAACGAGCACATTAAAAGTTAAAAATCCACCACCACAGCATATACTAGCTATCTCAAAGAGGAGGAAGAGGAGAGAGAAAATTAACAGGAGCTAAAAATCTTTGGATTATGTTTTGCCCTCTTCAGAAAGTCTGAAGAGAGGACACTTTACGTCAGTTTACTTCAGAATATTGGAACAGTTTCAGTAAAGCATCTACTACTTTAACTGGTCATGGAAGAGACTGATGCCGGAATCTGCATGCAAAACTCGTGGGTTATGGTTTTTCCGGTGCTGGCTGTAAGTATATGTTTGTAGAGTAAAAACACTCTGTGTGTGTTCAGAAGTGTTCATTCTTTTCTTGCACTGAGACTCACAGAAAATACGCAATCTATGCGTCCCTCACTGAATTCTAATCCATTAAGGTTGGTTGCATATTGTATGTGCCATAGGCAAAACCCTTTCCATTGCAAATGTTGCACACATGCTTTGACATCACACATAAACACACATACTGTGTGCCTTGGTCCCCAGGATGGCTGTGCTTATAGAGCCTGGTCAGTCAACTTTCCTTCACAAATATCAAATTGTAATTATTGTAGCTGAAGCAATCCCTAAAGCAAATGCGAGCAAGGTAGTCTAAAGCCACCTCTGTTCCATTCCTTGCTCCAGATCCATCAAAATATGAGGGAAATCCCCTTTCTCTCCCCTTTTTGCCTCTTTTCTCTTCCTCACCATCTCACACTTGTGGAATTTGCCTGAAGCTCCACAGCTGACAGCTCCAAGGTGCCAGCCCACTAGGGCTGGTGCATTCAAAGTGAGAAGCCAAGGGTCACGAATCATAAACTCAAGGAGTGCTACAGATGTCCTCATAATATTTTACAAGACAGAGAGCAGCGTTAGCGGTAATTCGACAAGATGCCTTCAGAGAGTGGAAATGAAGCAGACCAAGAAAGATCCAAAGTTTACAGGTGCAGAAGAGAAATCTCAACGGTAAGAGAAATCTGGAAGGAAACTGGGCTAAGGAGGCAGGACAAAGAAAATAACGGCTACCCAAATCGATTTCCAGCTGTGCCATTTCTTTTTCTTAGTTTTGTTTCTGTTCCTTTATACACATCATGACTATTTCTTAAGACTCAACTAGACAGAAGCAGTTTCCCCGCATCCAGGTATTGTGTGTGTGTGTGTGTGTGTGTGTGTGTGTGTATGTGTGTGTAAAAACCTGTGCTGTTCAACTTAGTCCCTGCAATGGGTGCCAGCTGTGATGCAGAGTGCAAGATTGGTTCAGCATCCTTCAACCTATCGCCCTTTAGAGATGTAATCTTTAATCCCATAACCCCCCCCCAGTCATCAAAGCTCTTGCTAAGAATTCTGGGATCTGAAGAGCATCTGTGCTAGACAAGGTGTCAGATGCAAGAAATCAGGAACCAGGGCTGTTAAAATGAGTACAGGTTTACAGAGCAGAGCAGAATAACAGTGTTGCTCAGGCAAGGAACCCTATACCATTTCAGACAAAATGATGGTCCAATCTCTTTAAAACTTCCAGTGTTGATTTTTTGCATTTTTTTAAATTTTCAGACAGACAAACAAACAAGCAAACATACACACAGACAATACATAATCAAAAAGAGAAGTCAAAACGCATTCCACAATAATTCTTCCTATACTTATATTCTTCCCTTTCTTCCCCTTTCTCCTCCTGCCCCTCTTCTCTTCTCTCCTTTCTTCACTAATTATTTTTCTAGGTTCCAGTCTTCTCTCTAATCAATCTAGCTAATTATAAATATCTTTACATCCATTACTTATTCTCTTCCATTTCTCTTCTTCCTTCTCTCATTCTCTTATTTTTTTGGGGGGGAGGGGTGTTATTTATCTAATTTTATCATTAAGCTCCTTAAGTGATTTATAGTTCAAATATCTCATTTCATTTAGCATACAACAAACCAAAATATTACTATTCCATTTCAACATAATACATATATTCAAATAGTATATCCTAAGCTAATACATTAATTAATTAATATTTATATTTATCACACTTATTTGTCATTCCTGTCTCCTTTCCCTTTTCCACTTTAACTTTTAAATTTTCATTTCTTATAGTAATTTCATATGCATCAATGTTTCCTTTATATTCAAATAACAGAAAGAGACAGTATTTTATTTATCTTTCCATTTCAAAAAGAGGAAAAAAATACATGAATTCAGTTAATATACCCTGAACCTGTACGTTAATAATTAACATCTATATGATTTATTTTACCAATTTTATTTTCTCCTTTTTGTCACCTTTCTGTTTTAACTTCAACATTTTACATTTTTAATTTTTAATTCCTCATAATAATCTCATATACACCAATATTTCATTGATACTCAAATAATAAAAAGAGACAGTATTACCTTTGTCTTCGCATATATACCGTCAATATTTCCTTTACCATTTTTAATCACCCCCAGCAATAAATTTTATTTTTCTTAATTGTTAAATTATCACTTTTAAAAAATATTTTGGTTTGTGTACATACATATATATTTAACCTATACCTTTCTGGGTAAAAAAAACCTCTCAAATGCACTTCTAACCTTTTAAATTTCCTTTCCTTTTAAAAATTTCCACAGAAATCTCCTTCTCCATCTTCCCTGTTTCTTCCCCTATCTTTCTTTGCTCAGTTTTGTTGGGTTCAGCGGTAAGGGAAGACAGGAACCTGGATTGCAACAATGTTTCTGTTTTCTTTCTCGGTTTCCCCCAAGGCTTATTCTCCGACTTGAATTTGCCCTGATTCTGCCTCAGCCAAGGTTTCGGAGAAGTTGACTCTGCTGGATCTGGAGTCCTACAAACTTTAGCCAGATGCCCCCTCTTTCCGCAGCATCTGCATACCAAATCCCTAAAATGACAATTAAGCCTGGAGTGCTTCCCACCGCAGCTGGGGCATCTGAGCTTAGTGTCAGGCTTTTTGGTCGTTTGGTCAACCTTGAGTGGCTCCTCATCTGATTCCTCCAATCCGAGATCAGACCTGCCTTGGTTCACAGTAGGGGCTGCTTTTTCCATCGTCGCTGTGCCAGCTAGCTTCTGCAATGATTCAGCTGCATTAGAGGCAGTTTCTATGGCTCGAGCCTCAGCCAGGGCTCCTTGCAGCGTTAAATTAGGGTTAGCCAACAACCTGCGCTGAAGTCGCAGGTCCTGGACCCCCAAAATAAGTTGATCCAGGAGGCTATCATCCACGTTTGTAAAAGCACAATGAACGGCAGCTTTCCTTAACGCAGACACATATTGGTTTATCGTTTCTCCTCCCCGTTGGATCCTGTGCCTGAATTCGTGCCTCTTTATGAATTTAGATGGCACAGGGGCATAATAGGCCTGGAGGGCATCAGTCAAATCAGTCCAAGTCATGGCTTGTAATGTGTTTGGCTCTGCTAATGTGCGCGCCGAGTCAAACACTTCATGGCCGCAGTTGCTAAGAAAAATTGCTTTCTTTCGATTGTCTGTTAAATTCGGGATAACATGGGACAGTATAAAGAATTCAAAATGAGCCATGAATACTTCCCATGTTTCCTTAGCAGGAACAAATGATGTCGGAGGTAATGAAGTGACTATGCCTGATGGATTACAGCTGCTTCGATCCATTCACCTTCGTTCTGTCCTTTCCCCCACACTTTGTCGCCACTTGTTAGATTCAGCGCTAAGGAAAGACAGGAGCCTGGATTGCAACAAGGTTTCCATTTATTCAGAACAGTAAGTGTAACACGACTAAGAGAGGAAACAAATAACTTGAGCTCTACTTATATCGGGGCTCCCAAACAGTAACGAACCAATCAAACACTGAAACTGGGCAGCCGCCGAGCTGTCTCAGTTCCGATGAGGGGGCGATTACAAATTGACAACTTCTGGCAAGCCTGGTGAGCCAGACTTGCAGGATACAGCAAGATCTATCTCCAGTCTACAACACAGCCCATTCAGCAGTTCCAACAAGATTCCACAACCAATTGCACCTTGATTTATTTGACCATGACAGCAAAGAAATACAGTTCTTCCCTTCCCTTTTGTCATACCATCCGATCAGAACCTATCCTTCTATACCTCCACCATCCAGTCTCAACTCCTTTCCATTCTCCCACCATCCAAACTGATGAAGCTTCTTGAATGAGAAGCAGAATATTTCCTTCTTCCTCAAGGAAAAAACAGTCCAGTTGCCTTTTGAAGAGAAAAAACCACCTTTGGGACAACTATGTCCTGTATGACTGAGAATTTTCACAGACATTAGTAATAGTAATAGTAGCAAAATTATAAATTGCTGCCATTTGTTTTGATTTACGAGAACCTCAACATTTATAATCTCTTCACCAAACCTAGCAGATTATTTACAACATATGTAAATATTAGAAATAATATAGGTGTAGTTTATCTTTCTACACTACAGCTTCTTATAGGTGTGGGTGATTTATACTATTTCCAGAAAAATTATAATTTGTTACTGTTTACCAGTAAATTTTTAAATCCAATTTTTAAAAAAGTGAGCTCCCCTACACGTATAATTTTGGGAGGCAAAACTTTCCCAATTTATTTGCAATACAACATTAAGCATGAGAGGGGAAAGGAAGTACATATGTATTTGCTGTTTAGTGGACTGTGCCAGAAACAGTGAAAACAAATATTTGTGTGAGATAAATGTTGTATACAGAATCGTGTGACTTGGGACATACGAAAAGCAAGCTACCTTATTTTAAAAAAATGCATCACATTATTGGACCATTTAATTCTATTTTGTGAGTAGTGATGAAGAGTGGCTTTTCAGGTCTTCAGATGAATCTTTTTCAGCTCTATGATCATGGGGAAGAGGTGAGTAATGGGTCTTCTACAAACAAAGTACATATATATTTCTTTGAAAGGTTATGAGTTTTCCAGGTTTTATGGGAAGGACAACTTTAACATAATTCATATAGAACCCATCTCTCATTTTATTCTTTTCACACTGTGAAAAGAATAAATCAGCATTTGGCAAAAAAAATATTTAGAAGAACAGAATTGGTATAGCAAAATCCATCTTAGCAAAAACGGGTCAAATAAATTGCTTATGTTATTTAGTTATTATGAAATCCTATACATTCTATAAGAGTGGTGCATGTTCAAGGAAGAGTCATGGAGAGATTTCTCTGTTAATGAGACTCTTTTTTTCACAGCTTTTTCTAGATTACTCACATGTTGAACCTCAAGGGTCAGAAAAGATGCTGGTGAAGTTTCCTTTGAATATCAGAAAGCTGACCCAGATTTTATAATGAGTTCTATATTTAGATAGTGGATAGGGATAGGTTTCAAAGAAGTGCTTTGCTTCAAGGAAGCTTTATTTATTTTGATTTATTTTGAAGATTTATATGGCTGCCCAACTTACACAATATGATAAAGAGCAGCCATATGAACTTCCAGCAATGTATCTATTCTGAATTGTGAACTAACATGAGACTTTATTCTTACCAGTAGTTGAAGAACTTCCAAAGCAAACAGCTCTGGTTCATACTGTAGGGTTGCTCCAAGTGTATAGCAAAGCCTCCCCAGCCTGGAACTCTCTTGATCAAGTGGCTTATTGCTTTGGTGAAGTAAATCCATTGCTTTCCTACTCAGAACTGCTTTGATAAAAAGGGTCTGCATGATTTCACACAAGCCATCTCTTTGGTGTCATATATATAAAGAAAGCAGTCAGTTCATATTTTGTGTTGTTATAATATTGCTGAGATAAATAAATTAAGAGGATTCTGATCCAGCAATTAGTTTATGAGGACTAGGTCAGTTTCATTACCCTTGAAATATTGATCGAATAAATACCATTCTGAAGTCAGTGTCAATTCTCTGGAGCAGCAACAGTTTTGGGAACTTGCACATCAGCAAAGCAGTGAACCAAATTACTCTAGGAAGCAGAGCATGAAGGCAATAGTCTTCTTGCTTTCTCCCCTGAAGTTAAGTCATTTCTTCCACTATTGTAAGCACATAACCACCACAACAGCTAGCAATTGATATTTCTGCCCTCAATAACATTCTCTAACCTCTCCATTCCTTTACAACACTTTTAATGCAGCATTGTTCCCTTTTAAGTGCTGTATAAAGAATAAAAGAGAAGAATTTCTGTCAAAATAGTTGAGAAACTGAGAAGTATATTGTGGCAAATATCTGTAGCTCTGGTGTAGAATGAGAGTGGAGGTTTGTTCTTTGAGCTTGTGGGTTGATTTCCGTACATTTCGTTACCAGGCTAGGCAACATCTTCAGCAGATTTCTAGGGGATGTCAATGTTGGTGTTCTGTTTATAAGGGCTTGGTGTTGTGATGGGCTGGTCACCTTGGGGAAGAGTCTAGTTTTGGTTTTTATGATGGTCAGTGGTGGTGTGCATATGAAGATGGGTTTGTGTTGGTTCTTGTAATGAGGAGTGGGTCGCATATAAAGATGGACTTGTGATGAGGAAATCAGGTGAAGGTTGTTGGGAGGTAAAGTGCTGGTTGGGGGGGTTGTGGTCTGATTGAAGGTTGCTACTGTCACTGTTTGGTTGTGCATTTGATTTGAATTCTCAGGATTTCATAGGCTGGTTGTAGGTTCATGTGTCTATTGATGGAATTGCTTGTCTCCTTCAATATCAGTGCTCTTCTCACCTCGATTGACATTGACTTGGCTAAACAATACCTACTCATCAAACATAACACCCACAAAGATGACTCCACCACAGAACACTCCATGTCCTCAGAAACCATCATGAAACTTCTGGATCTATATCTCAACACACACCAAGTTCAATGAAAAACTCTACAAGCAAATACAAGGCAACCCAATGGGATCACCCATATCAGGCCTAATAGCAGAAGCAGTCATACAATGACCAGAATCCAACCAAAATTTTGGACATGCTACATTGATGACACTTTGTCATCATCAAATGCTCCCAAATTGAAGAAACACACCACCTCAATAGCATATTCCCCAGGATTAAATTCACACGTGAAGATGAAACAGACAAAAGGCTTCCATTCCTTGACATTGACATCAGAAGACTAGAAAATGGAGAACTGGAAACCCGCATCTACCGCAAACCCTCATGCATGAACCAGATCCTCAGCTTTGCAAGAAACCACCCCACTGCACGCAAAAGAAGCTGCATTCAGACCCTCTGCAGAAGGGCGAGGACACACACTGCAGTACTACTGCACTAACAAAAGTGAAAGAGAAATGTCTGCTTGACGTCTTCTTCCACAATGGCTATCCAAAAATCTTTGTAATCCAACACACAGCACCCAAACCACAATGCACCACACAGCCAACTACCATGTGAAAACTAATCCTACCATACACAAAAAGAGTATCAGAAACAACAGCCAGAATCCTCCAACTCCTAGGAATAACAATAGCAGACAAACCCACAGCCACACTTCACCAGGAATTATCCAGAACCAAAGACAAGCTAGAGAACGATGAAAGAAACAACATAATTTACAAAATCAACTGTAACAACTGCAACCAATTTTATTTGAGATAGACATCACATCAATTAAAAACCATGAACCATGAACATCAGCTGGCAGTCAAATGCCATGAACCAAAACCCTCATCACCCACAGGGACACTGAACAACACCAATTCAATTGGAGAAATATAAAAATCATCAGCCATGCTACCACCCTCCATGTTTGTGAATTTATTGAAGCCTGGCACTCCACAAGCAATTCCATTAATAGACACATCAACCTACAACCAGCCTATGAACCCCTGATAATTCAAATCAAATGTACAACCAGTGACAGCACCAACCTTCAACCAGCCCCCAAATCTCCCCAACCTGCATGTCACCTCCAAATGACCCTCATCTGATTTCCTTATCTCAAGACTCATCACAAATCTATCTTCATATGTGATCCACCCCTCATTACAAGAACCATCACAGATCCATCTCCGTATGTGGCCCACAACTGACCCTTCACAAGAACTATCACTAGTCCATCCCCAAAGGTGACCGGTCCATCACAACACCAAGCCCTTATAAACAGAACGTCAACATGGACATCCTCTCTACATGAACCGCATCCAGAGGCTGCTGTAAGTCCAGAATGCGACCGCGCAGGGGATTATGGGGGTTGGGGGATGTTCCCACCTGACCCCCCCTGCTGCAAGAGCTGCACTGGCTTCCTGTGGCCTTTTGGGTGCGTTTCAAAGTGTTAATTACATTCTTTAAAGCGCTCCATGGCATAGGGCACGGGTATCTGCAGAAGCGCCTGTTGCCGATTATCACCTCCCACAGACCGGTTCGCTCCCACAGAGTGGATCTCGTCGGGTGCTGTCAGCCAGAAAATGCTGGCTGGCAGCCCCCAGGGGTAGAGCTTTCTCTGTGGCAGTGCCAACTCTATGGAACGAACTCCCTCCAGGAATTTGTATGATAGTTGATCTCCGGACCTTCCTCCATGCCATTAAGATCCATCTCTTCATCCAGACTGGGCTGGCTTGATTCCCAGGGTTTTTAGTTGTGGGGGGGATAGTAGAGGGTTTTTAGGAGGCTCATTGGGGTTTTAAATTTTAAAGTTTTTAAGGATTTTGCAGCCCAAATAGGTTTATTTTAATTTTACATTGTCTTAATATTGTATTATATGGTTTAAAATGGCTGTACACCACCCTGGGTCCTTCGGGAGTAGAGCGGTATATAAATCGAATTAAAAGAAATAAAGAAAAGAAATACACTGAAGATGTTACCTAGCCTGCTGATGAAACATGTATGTGTATGTGTGTATATATATATATGTGTGTGTGTGTGTGTGTGTGTGTGTGTGTAGGTTTCTTGGCGATGTTTCCGCAAGGTCTCACTTGCCATCCTCAGGCTGGTGCTTCTGACTTCTTGCTAGAACTCACAAGGTCACCAAACAGCCCATTACCCAAGTTGTTAAAATACAGGAGACTAATGGAAAAGCAATCACTACACAAATGGCCCAGGACATTACAACTCCAGCAACCAATCAAGAAATAACAACCCAATCAACCAGCCCAGCACACCAAACCTTCCCACCAGTATTTACAGATAAAAGGCAACTCCAATCACACTTTGCTCACACTTGCAAGAAGCCAAAAGCACCAGCCTGAAGATGGCAAGTGAGACCTTGCCGAAAGGTCGCCAAGATATTCTCAATCTTACATGGGAGAAGACCCGAACACACCTAGACCTACATACCTGTACCTGTGAAAATCTATGAAAATAGATATAGATATATAGCTATAGATATAGACACAGATATAGACACATATACATATATTGGCCAATGAATGTCAAAGGAAGCTGATACAATAAAGAAAATTGAACAGTGTGTTAAATGTGTTTGGCAGGCATTTGGCAAGCTAAGCATAATTTTCAAGAACAACCTCTCTCTATGCCTGAAGAGAAAAGTTTTCGATCAGTGTGTGCTACCTTCTATGCCGGTGAAACACGAACACTAATCTCACAATCAATAAAAATCACACACCCACACACATAAAGGTGTCACCCACTTAGCATAACTTCTTTATTGCTTTATGACTTTCTCCTCATTTGTACCACAGTTTTCTGCATATGTAGATCAGGCGATGTTCTTACTGTTCAAAATTAAATAGTATCTGTGCATTGTTATCATTGGCAGAAACAAGAGAAATGCAGCATAAGACCGAAGAACAGACCACATTACTCAAGTAAGAATAGGAAGGTTTAGTATTTATGATTTTTTTTGTCCAGTTAAATTGTGTTTATATGTTGCATTAAGCCATAATGTGGGCTGTTTAATTTATGCTGTACAAAATAGCTTCTTAATATTAGTTACAATTTAGAAAATTGATATTACAGGAATAAAATTAACTTTTTCATACAGAACTGAGTATAACAGTAGAAAGAAGAAACTACTGCAGATTATCTTAAAATGTTTGTTAAAGAAAGTAGGTGTAAGTCTTAAGCTGATTGCTTCCCATTGAAGTCTGAAAATGTTTCTGTGTCTGCAATTTAACCAACCCAAGACTGATGCTTTTCTCCAGATACTGAATAATCAGCACTGTTTCGTCCTTCTGCGTCAGGTAGGATCTTCCTGTTGAGGTAGGGACCTAAGCATATATGCCATATGTTTTTTCAGTCTCTCCTCTCTCAAGAGTTAAAAGTTATTATTTTAAAATCCACGACTTGAAGGTGTTACAGCTGAGGAACATCTTGATTAACCAAGAACATATGCAAGAATCTTTTTTATGGACTTTAGTTCTGCATTCAATACCATCGTTCCAGATATTCTTATAAACAAACTGACTCATCTAGCCATATCTGACCAAACCTGCAAATGGATTATAAGCTTCCTAACAGACAGAAAGCAGCAAGTGAAGCTAGGCAAAATAACATCAGATACCTGGACAATTTACACAGGAGCCCCTCAAGGCTGTGTGCTTTCTCCACTTCTCTTTTCCTTATACACTAACGACTGCACCTTGAAAGACCCCTCTGTCAAAATACTAAAATTTGCAGATGATTTGCAGTGATTGGTCTCATTCAAGATGATGATGAATCTGCCTACAGATGAGAAACTGAACAAATAGTATGATAAAATAGAGATCTTCAAATTTCTAGGTTCTATAATATCCCAAGATCTAAAATGGTCAGATACATCAAAATATCATTTAAAAAGCACAACAAAGAATGTACTTTCTGAGACAACTCAGAAAGTTCAGACTGGCCAATGAACTGCTGACATAGTTCTACAAAGGAATCCTTGAGTCTGTAATCTGCATCTCAATAACTGTCTGGTTTAGCACTGCAACCAAACAAGATAAACACAGATTTCAAAGGATAATTAGAACTGCAGAAAAAATAATTGCTACAAAACTCTTCTCCATTGAAGACCTGTATACTAAACGAGCCAAAAAGAGAGTGGTGAAAATAATTATAGACCCCTCACATCCTGTACATAATCTGTTTCAACTTCTTTTGTCTGGACACCACTACAAAGCATTGCAAACCAAAACAACTAGACACAAAGATAGTCCCCCCCCCCACCATGTCATCAACCTGCTAAATAACTAACTTCCACAACACTGTTAAATTATCTAGTAGGAATATATCATTATTACCATTTCATCTTTCCTATTATTTCTTACCTCTCACCTATTCTCTCAAATGTACAACAATTAACTTGTTGCTTATATCTTACAATATAAAACAGTTGTTCATTTAATACCCTTATTTTGACTTGTAGAGTGATTATTAGTATCCTACAACTGTTCTAAACGTATCACAAAAATATATCGTATGGCATGAGGAAGGTATTTTGTGACATGATGATTGTACTTTATATCATGACATGGAGAATGTACTTTATGATGTGATTGTATTCATGATTAAGATGGCGATTTGTCAATTGCAGCTTATATTTACATGACAAGATGAATGTACTTTATGATTATGAATGTATCTTATGATTGCAATCACAGTTTGATTATTGTATGTATGTAGGTATAGAGCAGTGATGGCAAACCTTTTAGAGACTGAGTGCCCAAACTGCAACTCAAAAGCCACTTATCGCAAAGTGCCAACACGGCAACACATGCTCCCCCATGGCGATAGGTGACCCCCATGATCCCATCTGGCCCTTGGTGTTTCCCGTGGCCATTGGCACATACCTCCGCTACCCCATGGCCATCAACAATCCTGCCATGGGCCTCCCTGCAACTTCCCCCAGCTTCTGTGGCCTGCTGTGAGCTATGCTTTCCTCAAACCTAACTCCTCTCCTCTTTCACCTTCTCCACAGACCCTGTGTTGCATTTGAGCTGACCACCTTAACCCAGATAGGGTTGGAAGGAAGCGTTCCCATTGGGCTGTTGGGCAGAGCGGCGGGTGATGTCAGAAATGCCCTCAGGTGCATGTGGGAAGAGGAGTCCCGCGTCCCTCTGGCTTTCTAGCAAAGAAATCTGTGCTGGGTCAATGATGTGTGTGCCCTCAGAGAGTGCTCCGAGTGCCGCCTATGGCACCCATGCCATAGGTTCACCATCACTGCTGTGGGATGTTTCAAAAGTGCCCCTTTTCTCTCTTTCTTTTTAATGAGACTTGATAAGCTCTTGTCCTTATTCAAATATAAAGTAGGACTCTGTGCTATGGGTCATATAAAAATATCCTTGAAGCATCAGGCATTCCCAAGAGTGATTAGTTAATAAGCTATACTGCTGCAAGAATAGACTCTAGGAGGCATTGTGCCACAAGAAGATCCAGAAATCATTTTATGTCTGCTATCCGTTATGTAATAATTAGCCTTCTCTATTCAGCTAATGGGATAGCTACCACTAGCTGATGCCCTAGCCATGCCCTATCGGTATGGAACTCACCTTCTCTTTCTAGACATTTATTCAAGGTGAAAATGAGAAAAACAGCCTCTCTTTCAAGTTGTTACTAATTTCTACAGAGCACTGTGCTGCCAAGGACACCGCATGATGATGTGCTTAGAGTTCCTATTACTTCCTACTGTGATTTTACTTCACTAATAAGTGTGAACTAGATATTCTCACCTACCAAGATCTGAGAGAGGAAAAGATGAAGCAAAGCAAACTCAAAATCTAGTTCCAAATGTATGGTGTTGGAATTCAGATTTTGAAGATGGTGCTAACAATGATGAAAAATCAGATAAAAGGAACTAATGAGATTGCAGCAAAAAAATTATACAGATTTATCAGTTTAAATGTAAATACTGGGAATGTTTTAAAAAAACTAGATAGAATTGTTAGAAGGCAATCTAAATCTAATCTAATGAAGAGAACTACTGAAATTCCTAACAATGTACTGAAGTGCATTTAGATTATTGACAATATGTATTTGGTCTCTTATGAGAAAGTTACACCATAATCACTGCACAGGAAATGATTGTGTAGTATATGTATAAGATATCTGGTAAATAAATATAATACACTTAGATACTCAACAGCACTATGTGCAAATATACTAGTTTTTATTGGCAAGTAATATTCATATCCAATATAACAATCATATTTTTAATTTAAGCCAATTTGAATTTTTTATTCATTACGGCTAAATCCAACTCATAGTCATATGTCTGTTATTGCTCAAAGTTTATTATGCAAAATCCAGTGTAATTATTTCTTTCAGATTAAAGGTCAGTGTTAATCATTATACAGTCAAATAACTCAGGACGTGACTTTGGGCCAGTCACTTTCTCTGTGTGTTGTGTTGACATTCCAGCTCACAGTGTGGTTGTGGGAAAAATAGGAGAAGAAAGGCATGTTATATATGTTTGATACCTTGAGTTACTTGTACAGGTAAGATAAAAATCAATCAAATAAATAAATAATATTCTGGCTTGCTTAATGCTGTGCCGTTTTGAACTAGAGAGCACCATGGATTATCCCAAAGACTGAGTAACTCACTTCAGCTTCAACATGACAATGCCAAAGTATTACCAAAATATTCTTTTTATAAAGACAGAAAATTGTAGCCTTTCATGATTCTTTTCTCCTATTTTCCTCTGATTAAGCCACTATACATAATTAATAATAATAATAATAATAATTTTATTTGTACCCCTGAAGGACTCAGGGCGGCTTACAGGCACATAAAAACACAAACAACATGAACCTTAAAATATAAATAAAAGTATTAAAT
>JANHFO010006514.1:16034-37286 GCA_032468095.1 Pareas carinatus | reverse complement strand
TTTTAATATGTTTTAACTTGTGTTGCAATTTGTTTTTGTATGTGATGTCTTGTTTGTATTTTAGCTGGCTATAAACCACCCTGAGTCCGTTAGAAGGGCGGTATATAAATGTAATACAATGAAAATGAAATGAAATGAGTGGGTCAAATTCTCTAGGTCAAGACTACCTTCCATGTATCTAAACAGCAAGGAAGTATATGAAATGTAACCATATTCAGACAATAGTGAGGGGTTTCAAAAGGGGGGAAGAGGGAATAAAAGACAAATAGCCTGTAGTGAAAAGTAACCATTTATTAGAACCAATACAAGAAATATGAAAGAGTGGAGATAAGGAATATGGGGCAGAGGTTTGTTTGTAACATGTCAGGTTGTACAACAAGGAGCTCATTTTAAAAAAATATTTTCACACTTTAAAAATCAGCATAACCTGCTTTAGAATGTTACCCCTAAGGTGGTCTAGCACACATGCACAGACACAGTTAGCCAAAGGTTCGACATTCTGTTGTGGATGGCAACCTATTGCTGGCCTGGGAGAGGAAGAGTTGACCCACCATCTTTCTCTTTTTCATCAGAAGTCTAAATACTGATCATAGGGAACCTGGATATATTTCATTTCTGTAACCAGCACCGGGGGCATTAAACCTCCAAGGCTTTTTCACACATTCTGTGCACATGATTGGGCTTGTGTTTTCACCTGGATCCAAATAGGCGTTTCATGAATCTTCCAAACTGTTTGTTGCAAGCGAAAGCTGCAGCGTAACATGGGGGGGTTGGCAAATGATTCAAAGTGTTGCATGAAGAATTGTGGCACCGAGCCAGAGTAAACAATTCATGCACTCTTATCGGTCAGAGACACAGTTGGATCCAAGCAGTCAGAAAGCTCAATCAAAAGCAGAGCAGTTCCACAAGCCAAAATCTCTTTCCTTTTTTAAGAAGGAAAAAAATCTGGATGTTTGCTTTTGAAGCGGTGGAATGAGGCATTATCTCAGATGTCCCTTGTCCACTAGAAAACTTGCAGAATAGTAGTTCCCAGTGGGAAAGAAAAGAGAAAGAGAAAGAGACCAGAAAGAAAGAGAAAGAAGTAAAAAGGACTATGAGCCAAAACTGAGCCAATTTTGTCATGTGGCTAAATACCAAATTGAATTGCATAAACTATAGTTCTGGCAAAAATGATAAGTAGCAAGTCACATGAAACAAAGAAAAGGCAGCAGTGGTATAGAGGCTGTGAGATAATTCAAATTGTGCTAGCTCACTGATTTTTCTCCTTTTCCTCTTTCTGCTGGTGGGAGGAGACAAAAGTCATTAGAGCCCCTACAGCAGAGATTTAAATGCCACCTGGGTAAAAAAATTAAATTGTTAATCAAAAATTAATGACTTTAATTAACACAAAATTAATTCTCTTTGTATTTTAATCCATGCTTAGGTGACTGAGGATAACAATTAATGTTTGATAGCCTCTTAAGAAAGTGTTGCATCAGAAAACTGCCCCTTTATAATTGAAGTCTTATCATAAACTTAATTTCTGAACAATTCAGAGTGTAGTCATCAGTTTTAAAATGTGCAATATTTAAACAGACACACAGAAAGCCAAAGTCAAACCTCCCAGGGTATCATACATAAACCTCATCCCCACAACTTCCAAACACAAGACACGAAAAAGCTGACACCAAAAAGCTTTTTTTTTTGCCATTGAAACATTTAGACTAGGAGCCAAAAAGTGAGGCGGTGGATCAGCTTAGAAGCCACCTAAATGCAGCATGAATGGCTTAAAAATCCTGAAAACTTAGAATCAGCTGGCTAGTTCTACCACACTAAGGAAGACAAACTAAGCAGAATCTTCAGCTAAGGAGTGAAATGGTTTTTTCCTTAAAAAAACACAACAATCTGGGCATTCTTTGATGGTGGTTTTTAAAAAAGAGCTCCTGCCTTAAAAAAGAGCCTTTGAATAGGGTTATGCTATATTACAGAGGTCACATTGTGGAACTTACTAAAAGCTATCGCTGTACTTACATTTCCGCCAGTAGAGAAAACTAGCATTTTAGCATTTCAGCTGCAGTAGCTAAAGCAATCCTTCAAGTGTCCTGTTGCTCCATTTTTGCTTCATTTAAGTTTGACAAAGAGCTCTAAGAACATTCGGGTGTTCATCAAATCTGCCAAATGGTGAAGGAGTTCTGTGGGTGCTACCTTATATTAAGGGTGCATTCAAAATAACTGTTTTGGTTGCATGGTTGTGGGTGGAGAAAGGCCAAGATTGTATACCAGTTATTCTAAACTCTCCCCACATGGCAAGGCACATGCATGCATAAACACACACATGCACTAGTCCATCTCAATATCGTAGCAAAGGAATAGAAATGTCAAGGGCAAATTTAAACAACGTATACCCTTGGACAACAGCATTGCTACCATCAACGTCCTAAAATGCCTTCTCTTTTTAGACTGACACACAAGTGCTTGTAATACAGAAGTCTTCCTCATTAACTCCATGCAAGAATTTCTGTTAGCAGCTGCTGGTGAAGGTTGCTTTTGGGTTTGAACGTACAGGAGTAGGAAAGAGGTGCACTTTAGGCGGTCTTAAGCATCCTCTCCAATACATTTGAGAATAAAGGAAGGGCAAAATCAGTGAGATAGCAGGATTTTAATACCTAGAAGTGATCAGTTCCTCAACACTGTTTGTGAAATTGTCTCTTATTTAGCCTGCAATTCAACTCGATTCTGACTTGTCCAATGAACTTAGCTGGTGAGAGGCAATGCCAGCTGAAAAATCTAGTTAGTAACAGCAGAGACTTTTTCCATCTAAGATTTGACTCTGCAGGACTGCAGAACAAAAAAGAATGGCAGACTATTAATCATCCAGAGCACTTGTTCCAGATTCAACACCCCTTCTGCTTTGCCCACTTTCATAAAATACAGACAATGCACAGCTAAATATTGAGGCATGGGTAACATCCCCAGGAGTGATTTAGAGCATCATCATGCCAATGTAACAATAATGAGGACAAATTATAGCACCTCAATGATGGCTGAGTTTTGTTACATGATGCTGTAAATCATGAGTAAGCACTGGCCAGTGCTTGAGAGGAAGAGGGGGAAAAATACTATTAAAGGCATATAGCCTTTAAAGAGGAGATAAGGCTCTGAGGCAAGTACAGCCAGTACTCAACTGTGTAAGAGTCCACTCATTAGTTATGTCATGATGGTTGGAAAGCAGGCCACCCAAGTGACTGACCTAATTTCATAACCTTTTTATGCAGTGGTTTTTTTAAGCGAACCAACTGATTGGTATGGGCCAAAAACCTGAAGTATAATCAAATGACTGCAATCATAAATACATGCTTGCCAAGTGCCTGAAATGTGACCCCATGACAGCAAGAGGAAAGTGGCTGTTATAACTTTGAAACCAGGTTGTAAATAACCCCCCCTCCCAGCAGTCTGTGGTAATCTTGAATTGCAAAGCAACTGGTCATAAGTCGAGGACCTGCAGTCAGCATTGACTCTTAAGATATCTGGCTTTTTTTCCTGGGTCCGATACATGTTCCTCATCTTGCCTACTAAGCTGCCTCCTACCAGATAGCTGAGGACCCCATTTTCTCCCCTCATACACTAAAGGAGTCACCTCCCCGCCTGAGCTAATGGACCTAACAAGACATCAAGGGCAAATACTGTATTTAGTCAGGTGTTTTTTAATTCTCCCAGAAGAGACACCTTATTCAAAAGGAGGTTCAATTGTTGAAAAGGAGGCTCTAACAATTATCCCTGAATTTCACATGTATTTTTCTAGAGTCCTCCCACCAAGACAGATGACTTGTGTTTCATCCCTCTCCTGACTCCTTGCAGATATTCATCCATTTCCTCATTCTTCCATCTCCAGCCAGTTTGGTTTACCACTGTTTTTCTTTCCAGGGTTAATTCCCCATCACTCCACTGCCATTGTTCTTTTTGTGGTTTGCTGAAAGAAAATGGGCTCTCATGAACATATCCTTCTTTACAGAATGATGGACTTGCATTACACAGAAATCATTTTAATTTTACAAATAGGTACCTTGTTTTATAGGCAATTTTGATAATTCAATTTTTGTCCAGGTCTTCTCTGTTGGGAGGGGGAGTTTCTGGTCATTTATTTATTTATTTCGTTTATAATTGGATTTATATACCGCCCTACTCCCGAAGGACTCTGGGCAGCATGTATGTGCGGTAGGGAAAACCTCCAGAATTACCTTCTACTGGAATTAGCAATTTTAAGGTAGGGAGGTGGCTAAGCTGCACAAACTTGGGTATTGTGTTTGTTTTTCTCTGTTCTGTTCTTGAAGGAGTCAGAATTCAGAATAGACTTCGTTTCAGGAAGACGTGGGGCACCCAGGAGTCTTTATGTGTTGCTTCATTTCAGACAGATGGCTATTAGTAAACTCATCTCTACCGCTGTTATCCTTGATAGTACCCATACATACATAATAATTTGACCTTTCCAGCTGTCACACAGAAATTAGAAAATTCCAAGGGAGTGGGGCAGGATAACTAGTATTCTGTGAGATATGATGGATGAAAGGGATATTTTTCTCATGAGTCACATGCAAAAATCAGAACCTGAGGCTATTCTTGACTTTAAAAAAAACCCTCAATTATTTATTCAGTGTGTAAGTGGTACAAATCACATGCAAACTGATAAATCCATGTAGTTTCCCAAATCCTGTTTTGCAACTACTGTATACTCTTCCAGCTCATGTGGTTGAGGGATGAGTGAAAACACCCCCACATTAAAGAACCAATGCAGTCAAAAATTTAGAAAACGTTTGGTGAGATTCAAGAGCAATAGCTCTGTAACCAAAGAGCTATGCTCTTGCCTATATATGGCAGCTTTCAAGTGGAATTAGAAATGCAAAGCTAATGTCATCTTAGTCTGAACTTTCACATATCTCCTTTAACATTGTTGAAAATTACTGTACCAAATAAGGATTCTAGAAAAGAAACATACTTCTATTAATGTATGTTCTTTTGCATCAGTGCATTTCTTTCAACAAAATCCCTTTCAAAGTAAATTCTAAAAAGTGTCACCCATCCCCATTAAGGAAGCAAACAGTAAACATCTATTCAGTTTCAACAGAATACATTGAGCAAAGCCAGAGAGGCTGCATGTCTTAAAGGCAAACCTGCCTCAAAACCACTGAAAGATGGACTGGTTGCAAAATAGGTTCTTAAACTACATACATGGAATGATATCATGATCCAAACAAATTAGAATACACGTTTTATAAATGTTTTATCTCACTGTAGTTGACATAAGTATCGTGTATCAATTGAATCAAAGGAAATCCACCAAAACAAAAATGCCAATTTTCTGATGCTGGGCATTTAGCAAGATATAGGGCTTAATGATATATGAATCAATAGTTGTATCACAAATGTAACTCGTGTCATGCTACATCACACCATGTCCAGTTGTGATTCCTGACAGATTTAGCAGGATACAGAATACATAAATGGAAGGATGGCAACTGTTTCATCTGCCTGCTAAACAAAAGGAAAGAAATTCAACAATACAGAAATGAAGTAAGTAGTGGGATTTTCTCATCAAGCATGGGTAGGAGCCTCTCCCTCCACTACAAAAAGCAAAACAAAAAACAAAACAATTTGTGAGAACTGCTAAGGCAGCAAAGACTAGAGTGTGAATTTAAATTCTGAAATAAATGTTAAGGACTCACTGTCCATTTTAAAAGTAACCTGCACCGTTCCAGTAATGATTCAAGCTCCTATCAAATATTACTAGTATGGAGGACCATTTTGTCGTGAGGTATTCAGAAATTCAGACACTGTAGTAGGAGTCTGGCACTTTCCAAAGCTGATGCAGCAATGAAATCCCAACTTTACTTACACAATGCAGGCATTGCACAGGAAGTAGAATATGATGGGCTTAGTCAAGAGAAATCTGGGGCAAAAGGGAATTCCCTTTGCTTTTTATTACTCTGTTCTGAAGAACAAGATGGAAAGGCTACTGCTGAAATAGCATTTGTAATGGTCAACATTCCAAACCAGGGACAGGCAATGTGTGACCCTCCAGTTGTTTCTGAAATCAATTCCCACCCAACATAGCCAGTGATGAAGAATAATTGGATTTGCAGTCCAACAATGTCCTTATTCTGTAATACAGTATTTTTGGCTACATTGCTAATAGAAAAATGGTATGTATTTTAATTGTCAATTGTTCAGAATAAAAATGCCAGCCTGGGACAACTTTTGCATTTTCTGAGCTGTTCTAGACCTGCAGCCAGAGATAATTATGCTCAGCTGGTAGTTTTCTCTGAAAATATATATACCTGAAGTAAATACTTATTCTGAAAATAACATGAAAATGAAAGAGCACAAAGGATATGGTGGGGAAGTCTCTAAAGAAACAACTAAAATGAAAGAGCACAAAGGATATGTATGGTGGGGAAGTCTCTAAAGAAACAACTAAGAGACCAGAAACAAATCAAATTAGAATTTTGGAATCACAGTTTGGGTTGCTTTTTTTTTAAAAAAAGGAATTATTTAAAGATTCAAAGTATGACACTATGTTTGGCTGATCTACATAACACAAAGGCCCTATTTGTGCAACATGAATGATCCAGTTCTCTTTAAGCCAGTTAATTCACATTGGCACACTCAGGGCACATGATCCCAAATGACAGAGATGGTCATTCAGTGACACTATTTATTCCTCACAGGAGGCATCACTTTTTCTTACTTCATGTTGTACTCTCCACCCCCCTGGAAAAGTAAATTTAAAAAAGAGTTGTCACAATGTAATTAAGGTTGGTGTCACTGTAGATTCATGGAGTTACACATCCCCACCGTATTTTCTCACTTTTCAGACATACACCTGGAGTGCAATGAATGAAAAATCAAAAGGACTATACAGATGGAATGCCCACTGAAGCCCTATTTTTACAGGGCTTCTCTATGAATACATTTTTATCACAGTTGTTAAATGAGGGAGACAATTTTCTAGTAAGTAGTTTGCACAAAAGGGGGGGGAGATTTGTTGCCAGCATAGGTTATAGGTCATTAAACTCAATTTTTGGAGTACACACGATTAATTAGATGCCCTTATAATCAAACTAAACATGTCATGCAAATAGCACCAGTAATAAGGAAGGTAAGAGACATGTGAGGGAATGAAAGGAATAAGATGAGAAAGGACAGGTTGGAAAGAGGGATGCTATCCTTGCCAACTTATTCATTTTCTATTTGTTCTTCAAAAGGTACCTGTTCTGAGGTGAAGTTAGAAAATCAGGGCAAACATGACTATCTAGCATCTTTGATTGCAATTCAAGCAACATTTTAGCAATTTTGAAAAGATCTGTCTTGTTTGAGTGATCTAAGTATTCTAAACCTGTGCTAGATCAGTTGAGTGTCCTGAATTCAGGGAGCTCTCGCCATTTTTAAATTGGTAACAATGATGGTTAACAATTCTTTAGACAGAACATAATTATGCAGAACTAAACAGCCAGGACGGAAATGATCCCGGAGTTCTGAAGGAGTTTTAAAGACAAGAACCATTATTGTTATTAAAGATGCGATAGAAGAACAAACACTGCATGTCAATCTCTTGGAGGGAAACCAAACGTGACTCACGCCATTTATGTTATGACTAAACCAACCAATATCAACATTTCTCCTGTCGAGCACAGTAATAAGCACATTTCCATGGATGCATTTGGGCAGAGGGAAAGGGAGGGTGGATATGTACAATTATGGATGGACAGAGAACCCCAGCCACTTTAGCTTTTCACTGCTTCCCGTTCTTTGTTTTCAGCATCTTCTGGATATGCATGCCAGGTCAGTCTTTCTTCATAAAATGCTATCACAATTTGAGGGCACTTCACATTGGCTTCTTTTGCTAGAACCAGATCAGCCTCATCTGTGTCTTTCCTAAAGAGAGAAACAAAAGCAACCAAAGAAGCACTAGTCACTAACAGTTTAAGCAAAAACATTCCATCCAACAGGTGAGACAATAAAAACATACCAGCTTTAGATATATATTTTATAATGGAAAACAGTAACAAAACAGCACCAGCAGAAAACCATCAACAGCACTATCAAGAAACAGGGGTGTATGAATTGCCAATTAATTTAGAATTATGATGAGAGGCAGGTATTGCAAAGTTTCTGATACCCATTGTTTTTATGAATTTTAATTACATTTATTGCATATTATATAATATTTTATGTTTCAAGATGAATATGCTACTGCTTTAATCAGCAACAGCTCCTTCTGAACAATTCATTTATGAAGTAATACTGGCAGCACTTTCTTTTGACCCAGCTACTTTGGAGTGCCAGTTTCTAACTAAAGGACACGGCTGGTCCAGGGGATCCAGTATTTTGAAAGGGTTTGAAAGTTTACTGGTATTGTAATTGCTATTAACATTAAAAAAGAAATCTCATTGCATCCTCTACTGCTATAATTGATAAGAGGGACAAATGTATTTTTCCACAATTCTCCCCATCTACAAAAAATGACTGATTTGCGAAAGGAAACATACCTTTTAAAGGGGTATCTCTTTAATTTTTTTGCAGGAGCTCTGAATTTTCAAGTAAGATGCCAAAATTAAATCAATCTATCAAAATCTTTTTTTAAAAAAGCATGTTCACTAACATTATACTCGATTAACTAAAGTGCAAGTTTTAATGGCAGGTTTTTAGTGCAACTGCTTATACAAGTTGAAGAGAGCAAGCCTTTTTGGGAGGCACAGCCACATTTTCCAGAGGCATTACCTTAAAAAGCCACCCATCTTCGATATTCAATTCTGCAGTTTCACAAGAGATTCCATAAAGATATTCAAGGACAATAAAGTACACTAAATGTTTAAATGCAGCAACCCTGCAAAACTGTCCCCAAGATTCCTGAATTTCATTTTCCTGGTGTATGCATTTGGCCCTTGGCCTTTGCTTATTATGCAAATGTGTGTTTTCCTATTCTCTACAGGTAATATTTTAAATACCTATTTTCTATTTTAAAATCTTAATGCAAAGTCGTATAAGATGAACAAAAATGAAAAATTGCAAAAACATTACACAAACCAAACAGAAAAGTAAAATATAAGATTGCCTTAAATGTAAGGAACAGGAATAGGCAATAACAAGAATAAATACAAGATAGACTATAGTGATAGCTGATAGCACATAAAAAGGAAACTATGAAAAAAATGTCTCTTGAAGGACCATCAAAATGCATTTTCTATAATTTGTTTTTTGATTTATTTAAGAACTTTGAGAGAACTTATATCAATTTTATGTTTCAGAAAAAGTCACTACAGAAGTTGATGACATGGAAGAAATTCATAATGCAGACTGGGTCCCTTCCATCTGCCCTGACTATAACTTCAACAATCCCCTGCCAATATGCTATTGGAGGGAACATCTGGGTGACACCTGTATGAGGAACTCTAATACAGAAAAGCATCAGTTGGTTTATTAGCTTTGTTGTTCAGTTCCACCCACAGCTGCCCTGTCTGCTTAACTAACTACCATTCAAGGAATAGAAGTACTGATTAAGGCAGTAAACTTTAATTAATGATACTCAACTAAAAATTTCATCAGAGTTAATCTTCACCCATTTAATTAAAGGGGCACAAATGACAAACACACATTTTGAGACAAGAACTCTTTGATTTTCAAGATGCCCCATAACTATGTCAGCAATTCTATTAAAAGAAATTAGAGGGTGACTTTTTTCTTTTAAATATGTTCTCCAACTTTAGTAGGTATAGTCTGTAATTGAAAAGCTTTTACAACCATCAGTAACGAAGACTAACAATGCTCAATGACAATCAATACAAACAGCTTTAAGTCACGATTTTACAATTGTTGCCTTAATTTTTTTAAAAAATTACCAATACAATATTTAATATTTTAACAGCTGAAAATAGTTTTTTTTGCAGATAGTATAAAGCTTACTGCTTATTAAATTTGCAAACAATTACTATCTGACAAAATTCTCATTAGAAAATCTGGTTTTCACTGGACTTTCTCTAGAGTAAATATAATAGGACTGTAATCTTAATTCAATAACTGAATTAAGGAGCTAAAATAGCTGTGTTACTAATGAGCATAGAGCACATCAATTTCAAAGGTAAGATTTAAAAAATAATCTAATGCACAGCACTGAGTTAATTACAAATAGTATAGCTAAATTTCATAATCTGTTCTAACAATATCCTGTATTAGAAATTATTTCCACTGTTTAGGAAATTAGTCTCTTTTGAACTAGCTAATTTACTGGTCTTGAGTGAAAATGCACTTTAAGGGATAATTTGGTCCTGGTCTACAAACCTTAAGTTTGAATCTAAATCTGAGGCAAGTCTCATTCTTTTAAATTCAGTTCTTTTATAAATCAGTAAAAGCAATCTAACTCACTAGAATGTGCAAAGTTTTCTATACTATTTACTGTAATTCGTATATACAGTTAAGCACAGCAAACAACTTTATATATTGAGGATACTGTCTAAAATATTATTCTGCTATTAGCTGTATTGAATACATTTCTTGTCCTTCAGATTTCAGAAGAACATCTGACTGTGATAACCCTGGACATTTACAGATATGCAAATAACAGTAAGCATTTTAGATCTTTCTTTGATCTAGGATTTGAACATTAGGCCTCAAAGTATATACAATCACTACTAAATTATAATTGTAATTCAGCTGATGTTTTAAGGAGTGCCCAAATCAGGGACTGTAATCATTACAGGATAATTCTGAGACCTGTTTGCATTCACTCACTGCCCCCAGCGGTTCCGGTCACATAACAAAGAAAACATGATGGTGGAAAACTACCAAGCCCTTTAGTCCTTGCTCTTCTTCCTTCCTTCCTTCCCTCCCCCACATCTCCTTTTCTAAAGAGTGGCCTGCAGCTGGATCCCCGCCCCCACCCTATCTTGCTAGCAGCAGCAGCCCCATTCATCTCAGCCCAGGCAGTTTTTGAGACAGGAAAGGAGGACAAGGGCTTATTTTCTCTCCAGTGCCTTGTTGTGGGGGAAGACCTGCTCTGCTAAAGATGGAATCTTGATGGAGCTGGGGAGGAGGAAGATTTGGAGGGGGGGAGGGCAAAAGGCAATTTTCCTTCCAAGGCAGCTATGCTATAACCCCGTCTGGCTGATAAGCCGGGCTCTGCTCTTTGTCTCTGCTGGGGGAGGGGCAGCTGCTGCATATGCAGCCTAGCCAACTCTCTCTCTGCTGCCTGCCTGCCTGCCTGTCTGCAGAGAGGCTTCCCGCTGAGATAAGCACAGGAACAAAAACAGGAGACAAGTCAAAACCTTTCCAGAAGGATTTCCTGTGCTCTCTCTCTACTTTGAGGGATAAGGAGGGTGACAATAAATTTGCCTTCCTTTAAGCAAAATCCATATAACTGTAAGCTCAGGGTGAACTGCATCTGTAAAGCAGAAGCTTAACATCTACTCCAGGGAGAACAAAGCCCAGCCAACAAACTGCCATCCAGCCTCACCCAAGAGTGTGAATTTACTGGGGGTTTTTTTTCCACAAAGGAGAAAAATGCAGTTCAGTTTTCAGACAACAGGATGGGTTGGGTGTTGTTGTTTTTTTTTTAAAAAAACCAAAACCAAAATAAAGCATACTCACCATTTCATGAGGAACATTAAATCTCCGCAGGAGTCTGTGGCTCCGATGATTTTTTCTGGCTCCAATCCTCTTTCAAAGCCCCTGGCAATATCGGTGCTCTGGTGGAGAGAAAAGTGAGAGGGGAAAAAAAAAAGAGTTAAAATATTCCTATTCCTTAGCCATTTGTTAGTCTCCTCAACCATGAAGCGGAGGCTTCCAGGGGCACTCGGAAGCAGGTGATAAACAGATGCCATACGTGGCGTGATTGTAATTAGCAGCCGAGGAGGCCTTAATATCGTTTTCTGCCTGTATTATTAATCTTTACACTCTTCTCACACTGCATGTTGGAAAAGGGAAAGGGATTGTCGGGGTTGAGGGAAAGAACCCTGAAAGGTAGGACGGAGGGGGGAGGGGGGGAAGACTCGAAGTCGCCATGAAAACGAACCAAGAAAAGCAATACGGGCAGATGGGGGTGAATTAAGTCATCTTGCCTTTGCAGCTGCTGCTGCAGCAGCAGCGGCCATTCGCGATTTCCAAAGCTCCCCATCCCTGCTACGCCTCCCCCGCTCCAGAGCGCACCACCTCTACGGGCTCTCACAGTCCTTGAGGTCTTTGTGCCGGCGGTGCCGTCGATGGGTGTGTCCCATTCATGCAGGAGGGGGGGGGAGAATTTTTGGTTGGCTGTTGTTGCAACCGAGAGCTTAAGCCTCCGGGGCCCCAGACAAAGGTCAATCGGCTCCCTCTGCACATACCATCTGAAAGGCTGGTAACAGCTTTCAGTCACTGCAAGCCTGGAGCGCGAGCGTTCTCCCTGCTTTGCAGCGGCGGCGGCGGCGGCAGCGGCGACGGCAACCCCACCACCACCACCACCACGCGCTGTTCTGCTATAGAGATCCACACATTTGTTGCTCGCACATGCTGTCTAGCAGATGCAGCTATGCAGACCAAGCATGTCAGAGGCAGACAGCCTGACTTTTTTATTCTTCCCCTGAAGTACTAAAGCCAGTTGCGAAGTGAGGAAGAAGGCAAAGAAAAGAATAATGCGTGACAATAACGGGCGATGGTGAAGTGAAAGAAAAGAATCTGCAACAAGATTGAACCCGACTCATTTCATGATTGGTACAGCCCAGGGGAAGGAAGGAAAGAATTTGCAAACTCTGCAATCTATGGCGAAAGAAAGCCATCAAAGGACTTAAGCAATCTCGCCTTTCAATTTTCCAAAAATGTCTAATATTAAGGGCAGGTCGTTTTTACACACACACAAAAAGACAAGTTCAGTTTAGTGTTGGAAATTTTCAGATATGAATTGGTCTTTACCTCCCAATACGTGCATGGTGATGGTGGGAAAAATGGAGAACTTGACGCAGAATCAAAACTAAAATTATGTATCTAGATTCAGTATCTACAATCCTCCCAATATCTCCCAAGTTACTGTTAAACTACAACTCCCAGCATTCCTTACTACTGGTGATTAGGGTTGGGGTTATTGGGAGTTGCAGTTCAGCAATTTACCTAGAGGTAAATTGGCATGTGAAGCAATGGAGTTTTTGAACATTTTAAAAATGTCTAATTTGTTAAAGTATCAGCAACCATTAAAATTAGGGTAGCCTTAAAGATTGCTGCATCACCCAGCAACTTGGCAGAAAAATTTCTTTAAACCAAAGGTCGTGTTTCATACAAATTAGCCAGAGAAATAACTGGATAATAGGCTGACTAAATTATATTACTTTATCAAATGCTGTATTTGTAACTATTATTAAGATTTGGTCCTGCACTATGAGATTGTAGGCCACTACTATCTTTGATCGCAGACAGTTTTGTCTAAGCTTGTAAACATATTTACCAAATTTAGAAACGGCCTATTTTTACTCACTGCACACAATTTCTTTTCCTCTCTGATTACATTTGAAGGTTTTGATGATAGTTTGGCCATTTGTTTGGGTTTTAAATCTGCATGTATGTGCAGTTTATTAATGCAATTTTTGGATCTCCAAAAAGCAGATCATACAACTTTTAATTAAAAAGGCTTGTGCAGAAGGGAAGGCTGATATTCCCTCTGGTAAGTATTCCCATAGCCAAGTCCCATTACTTGAAAGTAAATCTTGTAAATTAAAGATTCCACACCTTTGCCTATACTCTCTTCCTGTGCTTTAAATGACATGCCCCAAACCTGTCTTACATATAAATAAATAAAATATTTGCTATGCTAATGAAGGGCTAGACTAGATAGCCCTTCATTTAGGGCTCCTCAAAAGCCTTGCAACCAGCCAGGCAGAGAAAAAAGAAAACATAGTGAAAGCCGCCAACAACAACAATAATACAAAATGCAAATAAATACTTTTATTTGAGTATAGTGCCAATAGCACTGCAGAATCTTGAGATACCAAAACGCTTTTATATAAAAGAGACCTACAATTTACAAGTTTCGTTGGATTCCTGTCCCCTAAAGCAGGGATCCCCAACCAACCACCGGTTCATGGACCTTGGCATGCCAACAACCAAGCCTCACAGACAAACCAAGCCCCATCCACGGGATGCAGGCAGCACATGAAACCACACCCCCTCCGGTCCATGGAAAACCCTTTTTGCATTGAACCAGTTCCTAGTGCTCAAAAGGTTGGGGGCCACTGCCCTAAAAAATACAGGAGGCTGAAGTACAATCTACAAATCCACACATTATACACATACACTTCATTTAGTAAACTCCCAAATGTGCATAATCAGAATTGTTCACTCCTCTTCCACTAGAGAGTTTCTCAAAACCCTAAACTGACATCTTGTGATAATAGTTTCAATGGCGGAATCAAACTGGCACAGGATAATTATTTAAAAGATTTGTTTTTCAGGGATGAATCTGGATGTTGAATATGTTTTGTCTTCCTATTCATCCAGGCAAAAGTGTATCTTGTCCTAAAAACAGCATATTCTCATACTGTAATAAACTTGCAAAGTACATTAGATAAGATAAAGGAAATTGAATATATGCATCCACCCAGGCAAGACTTAAAACTTTCCTTCTAAGCTAATATTGCCTTGTGCTCCTGGTTCTTGTGCTACGTTTCCAATTCTGCAACTGTCATGATTGCTTTTTAGATACTTCAATGATTAAGTGTATTTGTGGGGATATGATAATGTGTGGGAAGAGTTTTCCAGAAAATTGCATCTAACGGAAATCCACTGTTGCTCTATTAAAATTGAGGTAGCCTTCTGTTGTAGGAAACAGGTCTGAAAGGAAACACTGGTGAATGAAGAGTCCTGAGCTGCAAATAGGATCAGATTCTGCTGTCTAGGTGCCAAATCAGGCATAGGAGGGGATAGGAGAAGTTGAGAAACAGAAATTGTGGCAAGCAGTTACTGTACCTCTCAACTCTGATGCTGCAATCCCAGTGCACTACAACAGTAGTGGATAGACAACTGTCTATTGAACTACTCAAAATAGGAAATAAATCTGTTCATTATTGCTCCACTTGCTTTCCCTTTCAATTCTTATGTTACAATCCCAATTAAAGCAATAGCAGATACAGGAAGTCCTAGATTTACAGCAGTTCACTTAGTGACTGTTCAAAGTTACGACACTGAAAAAAGTTACTTATGACCATTTTCACACCTACCGACTGTTGCAGTATCCCCATGGTCACATGATCAAAATTCAGACACTTGGCAATTGATTCATATATATATGATCACAGTGTCCTGGGATCACGTGATCACCTTTTGTGATCTTCTGACAAATAAAGTCAATGGGGAAGCCAGATTAACTTAACTGCAGTGATTCACTTAACAACTGTGGCAAGAAAGGTCATAAAATGGGGCAAAACTCACTTAACAATACCTTATTTAACAACAGAAATTTTGAGCTCAACTGGGGTCGTAAAACCTGAAATATTTCTCCCAGGTTTGATTAATCAACGAATGTCTAAAGAACTTAAATACCTAGTGATACATATGACTACGGCCGCAAGAATAGTACTAGCCACACACTGGAAAGATGCCAATTGTCCCCAGGATGATGAAATAGTCAATAAAATTCTAAATTGTGCCGAATTAGACAACTTGACATTAAAATTAAAAAATAAAGTTAACTCAACTTACCACCAAGCATGAGATTTGTTCTATTAACTGACTCGATATAACATGGAAAAAGAGAAAGGGGAAGAATGAAATAATTTAGACCAGTGGTCGCCAACCTGTGGGCACTAGCCCACTGGTGGGCCGCCAGAAGATCTGTGTGGGCCGCAAGGGGTTGGCTTGGTCAGCAGGAGTGCCAGGAGTTCGACCAGCGCAGCACCCGAAGATCGACTGGCGTGGTTTCCGGAGGCCCAGGGATCGATCCGCGGGTCACCCGAAAGCCTGGAGATCAGCCCAAGGGGTGCCTGAAGACCTATAATTCAGCCGATGGGCTGATCTCCAAGCCTCCAGGCGATCCGTGGATTGATCTCTGGGCACTCGCGGGCCGAATTATAGGCCTCTGAGTGCCCCGTGGGTGCTTGAAGATTGACCCGTGGGATGCCTGGAGGCCTGCAGATCAACCTGCACAGCAGGGGCGCCCAGAGCTCGGCTGAGCAAGCAAGCAAGCAAGCAAGCAAGCAAGCAAGTGAAGAGGAGGAAGTGGAGCGCCAGAGCGGTATGTCTGTGTGTCTGTTTGTCTCTCTGTCTCATTCTCTCTCCCTCTCTGTGTTTTTCTCTCATTCTCTCTCTCAATCTGTTTGTTATAATTTTTGTTATAACTAAATAAGCTTTTTAAATTCAGTTATATTAAATAGGTGCCTTTTATATTAATAAAATGAAAGTTCTCTGACCATTATTTTACAAATGTATGTACCTTTTTTTAAAAAAATCAAATGTGAATTTGGTGGTCCCCAAGTTCAACAAGGTTGGCAACCACTGGTTTAAAACACCTTATTAGAACATTAAGGGAGTTAGTTTGGTTTAGTGATTAGAGTGTTGGATTAGGAGCAGGAAAACCTGAGTTCCTGCCCTGCCTTATGAAGGCATATGAGTGACTTTGGCCACTCAGCCTCTTGCTAATTGTCCATCTACTTGTTGGAAGTCAAAAGTGACTTGAAATAACACACACATACGTAGTGAGGTGGGATATTACTTTTTAAATTGAGATAGGTAGGTGAATCTCTGGGCCTAATTTTAAGGAATGAGGAAAGGGGGAAATGGAGAAAACTACAAAGGTTTGAGAAGTGGAGAGGGTGGTCCCCTGTAGGTTTCTGCTAAGAGAAATATTTTCTTTTCCTAGTACTCATATGTGGGACAAGAGAGAAAAAGAGGCCATATGGAAGGATGGCTATGCTATCGTTGGTTTCAGTCTTATCTACTATTGGCAGCAGTTCACAACAAACTTAGGAAAGAGGATGAGTTTTAACAATACAGGAAATTAAATGAATTCAGTTAGCTGGAAATTTTTCATGCATTCAGTGGACAGCAGCATACACTCCTACCCGAGCAAAAATAGAGTCTCAAAAATGTGATTCACAATGCATAAACTGGCTGAACTGACAATTTCGAATCTAGAGAAGTTGCAGCAAGGGTGTTGACAATCAACAGCCAGAGGCACATTTTCACATTATTATAATGCACATTTTGGTAACTGTTTTCATTATCGTTGCTCCACTACAATTTAAAAATAAAATTCAAATTGCCAAACAAAATTATGTTAATTTTCTATAAAACTGTTGGCTTGCTGAATTATCTCATGCAGGCAACAGCTGTATTGATAATCAACATAAAGAGAATTCATGTTTCCTTATTTAGAAGATTTTCTGAAAAATATTTTAAATTATGTTATAAGTCCATGTAATCATATTTTCTCTTCTGTTTGAATAATAATGGTATACTGCATGTGAATCTAAGTTTAGATTAATTTGAGTATTTGTAGGCATACCTGATAAAAGTTTCTTTCACATTCAGAGTTTCAGTTAGCTTCGACATTTCTTCCTGTAATTGTTCATGATAAATCTGTAAATTTGTGATGAAGTCCTCCTGAGACAGTAGAGTGGCTCTGAGTTCCATCTTTTCATCATGGAGAACCTTCAAAGGAGAAAATGAAACTCACTAAGAAATAAATATAACATTTGGGATTAAATTTACCTTTCAATCCCTTCCTTACCAAACCATGCCTCAGAGGAATTCTATGTGGCTATATTCCAAGTAATCATCATTACAAACTATGTGTAGTGGCTATATTCAAAGTAATTATTATTACAAACTATGTATTATTCAGCTCCCAAGCAATTCATCCACACACCTCTAGAGAGTTCCGAGAAAGTTTCAGCTCATGTAGAAGCTTTTGCTGTTCTGCCAGAATCTTCTGGTTGGTATCAGTTAAATCATCTACTCTTATATTAAGCCTCTCCAGCTCCAATTCATTGCCACAAATGGTGTCATTTGCTCTTTCCAACTTGCTGGCTAAATGATGAATTTCAGATTGACTTGCCAGTTCCACAGATTCAAACATTTGCTTCCGGCTGCACAGTTGAGTCTATGAAGTAGAAAACATTATTCTACTAAAATTAAGCAATATTTTTCAATTTTAACTTACAAATTAAGTTGGATTCAGATGTCACATGTTGTTCCATTTTCTATCGTGAGAGAATTTTTTTCCAAAGCTTATTTCCATTGTAGAAACAAGGAATTGTAGATAGAAAAAATTCTCAGAGCCACTCAGTATATAGATTCAATCAAATCTTTAGTTGTCCACATACCATTCTATTAGACCAAGGAGATAATTGACCACTTTTGGAACCCATTATCTGCAACTCAAGTTTTGGTCCTTAAAAGAAAAGTTCAAAAATTGTATCTCAAAGATTGAATGTCAGAAGTGTTTTGAGAATTTCTGAAATGAAGATGGCATTGGAGATCATTCTAGGCCTCTTCTCCATGAGCTATTCAAGCGCCTCCAAAGCAAGTAGACCAAAAGTGAAAGTCCAACTCCAGCTAGAAAACAGGGTTATGGAATTCACTATCAGGAATAATGAGACATCTGAGACAACACTCTATTATTCAATATGAGCAGTACTGTAGGTTAGGAATGATACAAATTCTGGCTGATTATTGCAGGCAGTCAAAATTTCTGGACTAATTCAGAATAATTTAGACTAACAGGTTTCCTAAAAAAGACACTGTAAATGAAACAAATGTAAATAAACTTATTTCAGAAATAAAAGTTACTGTTACAGGATTTATTTTAAAGGCAGAAATACCAATTTCTTATTCTTGCTCATAAATTTTCCATTTTATCTTACACTCTTCGCCTTTCAGTTCTACTACAAAACTGAGAAAAGCAATGTGCTTGGACTGTAGAAGCAATCAGAATTTAAACAGTGCAGAAGGCTGACATGGCTGTGATCTATCAAAGTAGTAGAAGTTGAGAGAGCACATATGTGAGTTATAACAAAATTTAAAAAAATATTCTTGACAAATTTGTTTTTTGTTCACTGTTAGTGTTGACCATGATACTAATTTTTATGGGGGGAAACATCTAAAAATTTACAAAACCAAGTATTATAGAAGTACACTTGACACTTTGTTGCTACCGATTTAACAAATCAAGCAAAGCACAGTTTGCAGAAACTTTGGGGGTCAAATTACAAGTCCCTGACTTCAATGTTCTCAGGAAAAACAGTTTGCTCACCAACAAAACATTTAGAAGGCCAAGCATGCTAATAAGCTGAAAAAAGATAATGGGAGGTAAGCAGAGCTCTGGGAAAGCAAAATAAAGTAATTCCCTAGAAAGAAACAGACTTCTCTCTTCATGAAATACTGTCTTTTTCTTCTTTCAAAACTCAACTGTGTTTGAAGTCTTTGGCCCAATACCTCATAACTACACCCTAATGCCCCACTGACTTTACTATACACATATGTTATATATACATGTATACAGATATACATGAAATACCTACTTGATATTCCCAATCATATATATATTCTATTTTGCATAAGTGTGTAAATAAGAACTCTTCTTTAGGCTGATCAACAAATCTATTTTGTAATTCAATGTAATGTGCCCATAAAATATTCTATACTACCATCTGCTTTATCCAAATTTGCAACAGAGGATCACTGATTCCCCCAACACCACTTTTCAAAGGTCACTGCATGGATATGTTTTGTCAGATAAGCTGAAATTATTTATCAGCAGTGTAATTAGATATTAAATTATTTTCACATGGCAGATTTCCTAAAAAAATACATCTTAAATACAACAATGTAAGAAATAAATAAATAATCAATGAATTCCCTGATGGGGAGGCAAATATTTTTATGAAGAAACTTTATCATTAACTTTCATGTCTACAATCATTCCAGAAACCTGAATGTGACAAATACACAGTTATGCTTGAAAATAAAAATGCCATTTATTATTTTTCCATTATCTTGTCATTAATAAAGGTATGCCAGGCAAAGTTCTCTAAACGCAGTTTTAAAAGGCTGAACCATCAAGAACTTAGGCTTAACATCAACAAGGCATTGGTTTTAAAAAGACACACTTTTTCCAAGTCATTCCGTCAGCATCTGTCTTTTACAAAGTCGCCATCAGTGTCAGCTTCAATCCCATCACAGCCAATTTCTGCCATGCAGAACTTCTATTCAGATGCAACTCTATAGCCCATTAAGTGGAAATCTCCCAGCAAGAGCTTCTTAGCTGTCACAGCAAGCTTTTTCACAGATGGAACCTCATCTGTTAAACTAAACAACAGTAGCCTTAAGCCAATATTTTTTTAGAAGCTGTGAAAGTCTGTTTTTACCTCGTGATAACTAAACAATAGAACTTAGAATATTTTGATTATATTACCACATACATATTTTGTAAGATACCTATACTATTTATGAAAAGTATCATTTACATCAATTGCATATATACTGTGGCACACTATCAGGTATTTAGTAGCTACAAAGCCTTTAACAAAATATTTTTTTAAAAAACATTATTTGTTTTCCCACACAAAATATTGTTTGGGAACTTAACAGCAAAGGATCAGTGCCTATTAGTTACTGAACAGATTTTAGATGATTTTAGATGATTTTCTGACTATAAGCACATTGGTCTTTAGAAGTTTGTCAACTCTTTAGAACAGGGATGTTAAACTCAATTTAATTGAGGGCTGCTTCTATTTCCACCATTGCAGGCCGCCCCCTTATGAACATCAATCCCCCACGAGTGCTGACTGTTCATCTGCAAGCGCCAACGGCCATATCCAAGGAGGCTGAATCTGGCACATGGGCCTTGAGTTTGACACTCCTGTTTTAGAATTTTCTATATGTCTGCATAAATATGACCTAGAACATGATCTATTGTCTACACAAGTCTTAAAACTAGATATAGAGAACCCAATTAAACAAATAGGTCAAAACATTGTGCTTGTTCATATATTTATTGAGGAAAATGAGCCTTACAGTAGTGCTTATAAGTATACAGCTGGTATATATACTACATTTTATTTATTTTTTTATTTGTTGAAATTTTTATACCGCCCTTCTCCCCGAGGGGACCCAGGGCGTCTCCCCGAGGGGACCCAGGGTAGTGTACAGCTTTATAAAAACATAAAGGGATAACAATAGACAGGGCAAGTATAACAAAATTTAAAACCGATTAAAAGGATAATATGGTAATGGCTGGCAATCAAATAATAAAACCAATTTAAAACT
>JANHFO010006514.1:5528-15934 GCA_032468095.1 Pareas carinatus | reverse complement strand
AAGAAAGAAAGAAAGAAAGAAAGAAAGAAAGAAAGAAAGAAAGAAAGAAAGAAAGAAAGAAAGAAAGAAAAAGAGAAGGAAGGAAAAAGAGGTAAAGGAAGGAAGGAGGTAAGGAAGGAAATATAAACTAGGGAAGCAAAGAAGAAGGGATGAAAAGGAGGAGAGGAAGAAAGAAAGGAAGGAAAAGTCTAAGAGAAAGTAGACAAGGATAGAACTAAGAGGAAGGCGAATTTGGTTTAATAAAGTAAGAAGGTAGGAGGAAGGTAGTAGAAAGAAAGTGAAAAGAGAAAGGAAACAAACTTCTTATAAAAAATTATTAGATATGTGAAAAGAAAGACAAGGTGTAGACTCGAGCGAAGAAAACAATTGTAGTCAAGGGGAAGATAGAGCAAAGGTTAGTAGAATAGGGAGGAGGTGAATAGACCTAAACTAGATGACAAATGTTCTAAAAATTGATTGATAAACTCAGCAAGTTGTATATTTGAAATGTAATTAGACAACAACTAGAATGATGTACGAACCAGGATTTACTGGAAAGTAACACTACGGTTTCATAAGACTACGGAAACAGTACAGGATTAACTTGGGAATTTTTTAACAAGAAACCCCAGGTTTGGAGATCTATAACTTAAAAGTACTGTGAAGTAACTTGAAACTGCAGTCAGCAAAGATAAACAAATGATACATTTGAATGTATTTATTAACAAGGAAAAATGTACTGAATATATAAAGTATAATGAAACATTATTTAAATGTAATGTTTGCACCACCAATCTTTCTTTTGTTGCAAATTGTATAGATGACTGAAAATTAATAAAAAGAATTAAAACAAAATTGGGTCATAAGCTGAGGACTGCCTATAGTTCAAACCTGTCTTTCTATTCAAAAATAGTAGATAACTAAAAACTGGGAAGCAATGCCGTACTAGTTCATTTTAGACTGGTTCTTTGACGGTGGCCTCCTTCTCATCTTTATAACATACCCTCTTAAGAGCAGAAAGTGAGCCACAAGTAACTACTCAGGCTACTAAAGGAATAATCAAAGGGGTGATTGGACATTGTACTTTTTGGGATGTATAGACACTGCAACAAGATATAACACAGCAAGGAATGTGCTACTAAAAGATTTTTTGTTGATTAGCCTCAGGTTCAAGCTTTTTTATCATACCTAAGTACTAGAAATGATGCTTACATAAGAAATTAGATTTCTAACTTAGCAGAAAGGGAGCAAAACATGTAATAGACGCTATCAGAGCAAAATGAGCTCAACTATCTATGCACATTTTTTTATAGAAATACCATATATCAAGTAGTGCATATATTGACTATAGGAAGAATGTGTACATAAACACAGTGATCAGCAATAACTCCATTGCCAATCTATGATTCCCAGTGGCTCTCTGTTAATGTACAGCCTCCTGAGAAGGCTGATTTATGGGTTGCATGTATATTTAAGATATTGATTGCTTTTAAGATTCCAAAGTCTGGTTAATAGCAATGATTAAATACCACAAAAAAGTTAGAAACTTTTAGCCTTGACAAGACTGAAAACATTCTTCAAAAATATGGAAGGATATTTATTTATCAAATTTTTACACTGCCTACTTCACCTACATGACTCTGTGATAATATACAAAGAGTCTTATTAGGACACTAAATTTAAGTTAAAAGTCCACTGAATAGAATGTTCAACTAAATGTTAGGAAAAACTTTCTAAAAGCAAAAGTAATAATGGAAACAACTATCCAGATATGTTATGGACTCCCATTCATTGGATGTGTTGAAGTAGAAGCTAAAAAGGCACTTGTTTTAATTTGGATTCCTGCACTTAACAAGAAATTAGATCTCTATGAATCCCTGCTATGCATACTTCTAATCAACTTGCTCTGAAAAAAGAGGCACCATATTGAACAGGGAACCATAGCAACCTAAAATGTTAGAGAACTGAAACAAATACATTTCACAATGGACAGATTTACTTCCCACATTTAAAGGAAAAATCATAATGGTTTATAAAACTAATCCAAATACGCTAATAACAATCTGCTGAATATCAAATATATGATCTTATTACCCCTCATGAGTTTATTAAAGGCTAACAGTAGAGTGCAGATTTGAATCTCTAGCGATTTAATCATAATTTTATACAGGCACAGCTGTAAAGGGAAGGGCATTTTTTTTCCAAATAAGACTATGAAAAAAATAACAAACACATAGAATTACAGATAATTTTTCTCTTCCAGAGGGTAATGACAGGACATATAAAATGCCACTCATACGATCTTCGTTTATACAGATTTCACAGGTTCAGAGAGCCCAGTAAAGATAAGTTTTAATAATCTGGCAAGTGGGTGACCATATAATTTGAATGAATGAATGTATAAACATAATGTATACTTCGATTATAACAATAATGTGTAAGGCCAACTCAACTGAAAGCAGGTTTCATGCAGCATATTGTACAATTAAAACCAGTACAATGCTTAAAAACAACATGGGAAAACATTATGTAATAGGTGAAAAACATCACAACCAAAATCAACAGTAAGCATCACATGGGTACATCATCACAACTTGTCCCACAGCTTGTGAAAAAAAGCATATATTTAAAGAATATCTCTAGGTCAGGCAGTCCAAACCTCCGGAAGAATGCTATTCCAAACCGCAAATACCATGACAGAGAAGGCACATTTCCTAATGTTAGAATGAAATTTAAGGTATATAGGGGAAACTAAAAAAATTAGATTAAGACTCACACAATATGAACACAAAAGGGACTCTGCTGTGTGGAAAAATAATTTCTTACAACAAAGCTTCCCTAAGAGGAGATATGTTGCAACCTCAAATTCCAAAGAAGGGGAAGTGCCACATTCCTTTCTACTATGAAAAGGTGAAACAGATTAAGAGCAATTAAGCCCATGAGCTCCCAAAGGAGCTCCAGGAATCCCATTCAGAAAAACCCTTGCCCCATTCAAGAAACCAGGAAAACATAATAAAGATGAAACTTCCAGAAATTAACAAGTAATTGGAAATCAAGCTGAGAGAAGCCCAGGTCCACATTTCAAAAAGAACAATTTTGCCAAAACAGGAAGTACCTTAAGTACTCTTCAAAGTTGTAGGTAGGTTTCCTGTGATGTAGTCTGTATCTACCATACTTATAAAAATTAAGTATTGTATTATCCGAAACTGCATAAAAAACTTGTAACTATCTTCTAAAACACACACTTGTGTCCAGAGTTTCAACGCTAGGTTGGGACTCTGTAATAAACACCTATCCTTTCTGATGGCCTGTTTGGAGCTTTCATTAATGATGTCTATTGGATCCCGGCTGGAACTGAACCCAGCTTAAAAATTCTTCTAACACTAAGATAAAGCAACTGACAAATGTCCACTACAGTGAATTCGTTGAGCAGCAGAGGCCCCAGAGAGGTTCTTTTCCCTGGTTTCCTTATGAATCGCATCTGCTCTGAACATCCTGTAATTTCAGCACCAAAATTTACAGCACCATTTGGCTACACATTTTTTTTTCAAGAGACTCCTAAACTACAGACTTTCAAAACTCCTTCTAAAGAGACAAAAGTTGCAAGAAGTTGATGCAAACTAAAGTTACCAAAAGAGAAGAATCTATCTAGGCCAGTGATAGTGAACCCATGGCACGCGTGCCACAGTGGGCATGCAGAGCCCTCTCTGTTGGCATGTGAGCCAAGTTGCTCTAGCATCACCCCAGAGCTCAGAAAGAGAGTAGCAGTGCTGGGCGATGACGTCACAGGGCTATGCGCATGCTTAGATAGAGGAAAGCAGCACTGAATGATGGCATCACAGGACTATGTGCATGCTTAGATAGAGGAAAGCAGCACTGGATGATGACATCACAGGACTATGTGCATGCTTAGAGGAAAGCAGCACTGGACGATGACATCACAGGACTATGTGCATGCTTAGATAGAGGAAAGCAGCACTGGACGATGACATCACAGGACTATGTGCATGCTTAGAGGAAAGCAGCACTGGACGATGACATCACAGGACTATGCGCATGCTCAGAAAGACAGAAGCAGCGCCGGGCGATAGCATCACAGGCTGTGATTCATTAGCTGTGACTCTTCCAGGCACTCAGTGTCTAAAAGGTTAGTCATCACTGATCTAGGCAGAGAAGTCTTTAGCTTCATGCATCCTTTGTTTATTGTCACAATTAAGAATCTTGCTTCAGCCAGCCTTTCAACTGATAAATTGCATTTCTTCAGATCTTAAATCTACTCTACATAGTGCCCTATTTGATTGTTAATCTTGATTATATTTTAAAGGTTGTAATTACTTTAGTGTTTCTTTTCTTTACAATGATAAAGAAAATAGTGGCAGCAATTAGTTTAAAATAGTGTTAAGAATACAATTACTTTAGAATATAGTGGTGGCAATTAGTTCATCCTGTTTTACAAGATAGTTTTCCACAAGAGGCATGTAAAACCTAACACAAATGAAGTAGGGGCTTTATTTTGAAAAGTGTTTTTTCACTCCTGATATATTTGAAAATCCAAATTGAAGTTTTCTGGCCAATTTTAAAATACAGAAAGAGCTGCCTATACAAGAATGCCAAACAGAAATTGTCATAAAATGAGGAAAGACCTTCACCAGGATACTCACCTCTCTCTTCTTTTTGGCTTTGATCTCTTCAGTATTGTTGGCAAGGCCAGACTTTCGCTTGGTGCCCTCTGATTTCTCCCGAGGCTTGTTTTCACCTTCCTTCATTTTTTTGTACTTTTTCATAAACTCAGCAATCAGTTCAGGGCAATCAAGGTTCTTTTCAGGTTCCCAGGTATTATGCTCCCTGACACAACAAGAAATGGGCAACAGTGGGGGAGAAGGAGAATAACAAACAGAAAAAAAATTGAAGACATTCCCACTCAGTGATTACAAATATCAACTGAGAAGTGAGAGAAGCCATAATTCATAATCAATGTATGAAAGAACAATTCCATTTTTTCCAGGAATTCATGACATTTACCAAAATAATACAATTATTTCTCATTTTTACTGAAAACTAGATTTGGTTTAAAATTCAAGTTTACAGTCACTATCGAATTGAGAATTCCAATCATATGAAATATGAGACAGAAAAAGAAACAAAAGAACATATGATAAAATAGGTTAAAATTTTAACTATAATGTATAGGTGGACCAATGAGAAATAAGTAGTTGAAAGCATTTACATTATGTTCTAATCTTAAAGGGAATTTTTATAAAATGATGCATCATGGATATTTGTCACCAGATAAATTGTCTTGAGTATATACATATATTTCAAATCTTTGTCGGAAATGTGAATACCATGAAAGAACATTTTATCATACCTGATGGACGTAAAAAAGCTAAAAATATGTTTGATACAAGTTAATACAGGTAGTCCTTGACTTAACACAATTGAATCAGAATTTTGCTAAGCAAAATGAGTTGTACCTGATTTTACAACTGTTTGTACATGGTAGTTGAGCAAATTACTAAATCATGTGGTCATTAAGTGGATCCAGCTTTCTCCAGTGACTTTGCTTGTCGGAAGTCAGCTGGGAAGGTTGCAGACGGTGATCACATCACCCCAGGGCATCGCAACCATCCTAAATACATGTGGGTTGCTAAGCACATGAATTTTGATCATATAACTTTTGGGATGCTGCAACAGGCGTAAGTTCAAAGAATAGTTGTAAGCCACTTTTTGCAATACTGTTGTAACTCTGAATGGTTGCTAAGCAAATGGTTGTTAAGTTGAAGACTACCTGTACGCTAATTCAGAATATTTTAAAAGTTAACATGCAATTGAAACCTGACACCTTTCTTTCGGGACTAATGGATAAACAACTAGAAAAAAGCCATGGAACTTTGTTTTTACATCTAATAATTGCAGTGAGACTACTACAAGCCCATAAGTGGAAAAGTACCCACAATAGAGAAATGGTTGGTAAACATGATTTATCCAGAGATGGATAAATTAACTTCTTTGCTTAGAAAACAATATTTTCATTTATGGCTGACTGAAAATCCCTTATAGAATTGTTCCATAAAATGGAAAGGATGTACTTATAGTTTGTGGATTGGATGATTAGAAAAACACTGGATAATAGTGAAGAGTGAGTTTTCTTTGGTAATTAAAGTAAAATAATTTTGTCATTGTGCTTATATTTGCTGCAAAGAAAATTTGGAAGCCCTTTTCTATTTGATTTTCTTCTTTCTTTTTGCATTTTTGTCCTTTCTTTTCTTCTTTCTTCTTTTTCTTAGTTTGTATTAATTTTTATGTTCTTTTAATATCTGTGTGTGTGTGTGTATGGATGGATGGATGGATGGATGGATAGATAGTTATAATATTATCATATCATTGTATACCATCTCATTCTAGCTTAGGGCTGTTATTTAAAAATCAGTTTTGATACTTTGATATATAAAATATTAGATGCACATCTTATTATAGAAATGCAGATTCTAAGAATGACTTTCAAAAATGGAACATTAGAAATAAATAATAAAGATTATTCCCAGGCAAAGGGCATTTCCACAAATATTAGGTGGATTTCTCGTACATCAGACCAACATGACATTTAAAACACAAAGTGTTTGTCAGAAGACACTCTTATCTTACATATCAGGTTTCTTAACATAGTAATTAAGATGTTAAATGAATGCTAATAAATAAAAATATTATAATAAACCTTTATTAAAGCCAATTAAAACCTCATGGCAGTGAACTAGTGTTTGAGGCTCAAAGAAACACCTTATCCAGGCTAGAAGAAGAAATTAAAGAAATTCACTCAAAGAAAAAAGACATGATGGAATGAAGGGGGGGGGAATCCTACAGATTAATTAGGCTAATTTATGTCCAATATATACTCACATATGCTAAATAAATAAGATCAGCAAAATATTAAATACATCAAAGCATTTTGGGAATAATAAAACAATTAAACTTATATGCCACCCAACTCCCAGAAAGTCTGGGAGGATTAATAAGCAACAGCTATTTTACCTTGGTAACAGAGTAAGACCTCAGTAAGTCTGATTAACTGAAGCATTGCAAGCACACACACACCCAAATATAGAAAGTTTCTCTTTTTTGCTGTGATCTCAGAGGGACCTGCTGTTTCAGTTGCCACACAATAGGTCAACACCTCAATGTTGGCTTGATGGAATTACCTTCCTACAATCAAGTAGTGTGCATCCATTTAAATATTTCATTATCAAATCTGAATCTTGTAGATAATGATTTTACAAACAGATAATCCCTAGTTAGATATTTTGGAACTGTAAAGCGAACTAACAGAACCCAGGTTAATAAACCAGGATACAAATACATATGAATACACACATTCACAAAAATCTTTTGAAAGCAATTATTTTGTAGTAAGTTAAGTGAGAGAGAACATTCATCTCAGGTGCTTAAAACACTCCCACGATTCTGCATATCTCACTCTTACATTCAACTGGGCAGTTATCTATTCACTGAAGTTCCATTATATAATCCTGGAAATTCTGCTTGGCCCACCTTGGCTTCATAGATTTTTAGGCATTATTTTACAGTTTTCAACTTATTTTAATCTCTATAGCAGCTAGAAAGGCCCTTTAAAAAAGTAAAAATGGAAATATCCAGGATGCCGTTTAACACCCAATACCAAAATTTTGTGCTTGAATTAGTTATTTATAGCTTCATATGATGCAATAGAGATATATTAATTAAAATGGTAATTCAATTAACTGTCAATTTAATTTGATGTTAAAAACAATGTCAAATTTATTGAATCTGGTGCCATGGTAAAATTAATCTCTACTTATTTTTTTTCAAAAGAAGCATTCCTCTTCCTGCTTCTGAAAGGTTGATTGATAACCAGTGCAGAGGCAGTTTTGTGACTGACTGAGCATGTCTGTTGTGGGAAGCTTCCACAGAGCCATCAAGGGCAGCCCCAAGTATAGCAGATTATAGTAATCTTATTTGGAGATGAAAAGGGCATCTTCAAGTGCACTGTGTTCCAGGGAAGCTGCAACTGGTGAACCAGTTGAAGCTGAGCAAATGCCCTTCTGGCCTTGGTCTCCATCTGGTCTTTGACCAGTAGCTATTCATAAACACCAAGTGATTGCAATCCTGTGCTTTGCCCAAAGGTGCATCTAGCACAAAGATGGTGCAATCCTGGAATCAGATGTTTTCAGAAACAATAACTACTCTGTCTTGTTGGGGTTGAGTTTGGGCCTCTTTTTCCCCACTCAGACTGTGACTGCCTCCAGACATCAGGTGCTAAGTTCCATCTTTCTCCTAGCAGACCTAGGGTAGAGAAGTGCGCAAATGAAGGCGAATATACATGCCCTAGGATAATGTTGCAGGATCCAATCTTGTCCAGTTGGCCACTGGGACCAGAGATTTTCTCTTCTGAGCTTTCAGAGTCATGCTGGAGCCCATCTTCAGGGAACTACTCTCTAGCAGAATATATGTTGTTTTGGGTGTGGTATTTACAAGTGCCTGTCTTGGGTGGCTTTTTAGATGTTGATTGAGGTGTGTTAAAAGCCAGCTTAAACTTAAAAAGCCAGTCAACACACCCCAATCAACATTTAAAAATCCACCCAGAGCAGGCACTTGTAAATACCACTATTAATACAAAATAACACACACACTGCTAGAGAGAAGTTCCCTGAAGATGGGCTCTACCAAGAGTCCCAAAACCTGGGAGACAAAACCTCTGGTCCCAGTGACAGACCCAGATTGAATCCTGCAAGATCATACTTTATTCGAAACCAACAGATAACGTCTCCCAGTGGTTTCATGTAGGTTGAAGAGGATAGGGAAAAGGACTCAACTAGGGGACCCCATCCAGAACTGCCTAGGAATCTGACCTCTTTCCATCCAACATCTGGACACCTCAGGTAGGAGTGGAACTATTACAATATTATGCCTCCAACTCTCACCCCTTGCAGGCAATCCAGAAGGACAGTGATTGATGGTATCAAAGGCCGCTGAGAGATTCAGCAGAACAAGGATGATCACATCCAAGCCTCACTGTAGGACAGCCATAAGAGTGACCAACATGTTTCCATCCCATGCCCAGGTCTGAACTCAAACTACCAAGGATTAAGATAATCCACCCTCCAGAGCCCTCTGCAATTGCAGCACCATCACTTAATCAAAAAAGGATGAGAAAGGATGCTTGCCTAATTTTGTTATTATCTAGTCCTGTCTCTTAAGGAAATTCTTCTTTATAGAGGTTTCTAGGATTTCCCCTTCTCTCAAAGAGTTATTGATTACAGTCTGGATCCTACTTCTAGTCCCCTTTTATTAACCAAGTGGGGCAAAGGTCCAATCCACAATGGGGAAGCTAAGATCACAGAATTATTGCAAAATTAATATATTATAGCGTGGAGGGAATTAACCTCCCCCCCCATGCAGCTCTTTTAAGCAATAGTGCTGGTGAATAACTCAAGTGGAACTACCAACTCTGTGAAGTGAGAGAGGGAACGCAGATGCCAGTATTTGCAAAACACATTTTAGGGTCCCAGGCTTTGCCTCATGACCCACTTATTTAAATGGATGCACGCCACTCTTATTTGGAGTGAGCAAAGCAAGCTCCCACCTGCGGGGTTTACCTTCCTCCTTTAAGGGAAAGCTTGAATAATGGCAATGGATTTTTAATTTGAAACACTGCCTGGAGCTCTGCTACCAAGAAAGATCAAAGCCCGTGTCAGAAGGAAAGTTGGACTTACTCAGAGAATCCTTTCCACTTGAGAAGATACTCCACTTGACCCTTCACAACACGCCTGTCTAGAACCTTCTCCACAACATATTCCTCCTCCTCTTCAGAGGATGAACTATCTGCTGTCCTCTTGTTTCTTTTTCCCATAGCGCAGAAGTTGTACCTAATGCACCAAGGCTACCCAATTCCTGCAAATTGGAAGTGAAATGTTAATTGGTGGTAAAACTGCAAACCAGTTTTTGTTTCCATAAATCTCATGCTGAACATCCACCCATATAGTACACATCTCAAAGGTCTCCTGTCTCATTGCTTACAGGAAAATCTGGAAGCTTATTTCAGAGGAGAATTTGTATACCAAGGAGAAATAAACAGTTAATACTTTTCTTCTATGTTCTCCTTTAAGATGGTTGATACAAGCACAATAATCCACAAAGCCCCATGTCATGTTAAAGCTACCTACATTCAGCTGAAATATCAACTGTTTTGATACTACCGTGTTTCCCTGAAAATAAGACGGTCTTATATTAATTTTTGCACCCAAAGATGGGCTAGGTCTTATTTTCAGGAGGTGCCTTATTTTTCCACGGAGGCCGCCCAGAACCGGAAGTCCAAGGCCTTATTATCGGGGAGGTCTTATTTTGGGGGGATGCCTTATATTTCAGTGAGAGGTAAAACTGTAAGTAGGTCTTAT
>JANHFO010006512.1:270523-281997 GCA_032468095.1 Pareas carinatus | reverse complement strand
AATTATAACTAACAGAGATCGAGAGAGAGAAAGAGAATGAGAGAGAAAGAGAGAATGAGAGAAATAGATAGAGAATGAGCGACAGAGAGTGAGAGAAAGAGAGAGAATGACACATAGAGAGAGAATGAGAGAGAGAGAGAGAGAGAAAGACAGATAGACAGACACACACACACACACACATACCGCTGTGGCTCCACTCCCTCCTCCTCACTTGCACGCTGGCTTGGCCAAGCTCTGAGCCCCGCTGTTGCGCGGGTCGATCTGCGTGCCTCCAGGCACCCTGCATGTCAATCTCCAGACACCCGTGGAGCGAATTACAGGCCTTCAGGTGCCCTTCGAATCAATCTCTGGGCACCTGCGGGGTGCACAGAGGCCTATAATTCGGCCTGCGGTTGCAAGCTCTGGGTTCTCCTGTGCAGTGGGCCGAGCTAGGGGCCCTCCTGCGGGACAGGGCGAGCTTTGGGCGTTGCAATGGGATGGGGCGAGCTCCGTGCTCTCCCGTGGGGCGGGCTGAGCTTTGGGCACATAGTCCAAATTTTGGACACCCCCTTGGCCTCCTATCGCCCCCTGCCACCCCCCCCTGGCCTCCTACCACTCGCTTAAGCCATCCCAGTGCCCCCCAGGGGGTGATACCACCCCCTTTGGGAACCACTGATCTAAGGGAATCAAAACTTGTTTCAGTGGACATGCAAGCCTTACTTTACTTATTGTGCATAAAACAGAAAATATTAATTATTTTGAACTTTTCTGTCTTTAAAAACCAGGATTGTAATGCTATATGCATTCAAGAAAATATATCAGCTATAGAGCCCTATGACTTGGGACCTCATTATTTGAAGGACCAGCTGCCTCCTGTGGTTTATGGTGCCCAAAGGTGAATAATCCAAATCCCCCCAATCAAAGTGTGTCATCTTTTGAGACACAGGAAGCACATCCTTTGTCACAGTGGCAGCTTCCTTGAATGAGATTTCTTCTGAGATCTAGACAGTTCCTGCTATGATAGCATTCCAGAAAACTTTAAAGAGTTGTCTGTTTCTCAGGCTTTGGGATAGGATAGATGGAATCTCCCTGTTACAGGTGTTTTAGGTTTGTTATATATCTGAGAGGTGTCCAGATTGCCATTTTCTTAATTCCTATTTGTTATTTCCCTTACTACATTTGGGTTTGTATATTGTGAACTGCTCAATTTTCTGTTAGAATTAGTTAATGTTGAAATCCAATCATATAAATAAATAAGGCATGTTACTTTCCATATTGTAAATGCCCACATCAAGTATCCAGTCCAAATCAGTGTGTCAAAAAAGTATTTATATATAAAATAAATCTCAACGTTTTATAAAAACTATTGTTTGGGAATATTCTAAACTGGGATGGGGAAGAACAAATTTACCCAGAGTAATTTATCAGTCAAATTTTCAATGACTTACAGGTATTAATTACCTATTTTGCTTCAGTTTGTCAGAGAAAACAAAGGTCTATATTTTTTCCTAATAATTTAATTAAAAATTACAACTATAGCATTAAAAAAAAGTCTTTCATGAGATGGACTGCTGTATACATTAGATTAATAAATAAACTAAAGCAAATAAAATAATATTTTGCTAAGGAGTGAAGAAAATTCATCCAGTGCTGTAAAACTTGTCAATCCAAAGGTTCCTAATAACTGAAAAGCAATTAACAAGCAATCTGCAAATGTGATTAGAAAAGGAAGTATGTGAACACAGTATCCTTAAAGGTAACAACCCTGAGTTAAGCAAGATCACTATTTCTTTGTCTCCAAGAGTTCTGAATCTATGAGATTCTGCTGTATTGTGATCTCCTCTCAAGGAGCAACTGTTTGGAGCACTTGTGGGCAATCTCAAGTCCTCTCTTAGTCCAGAGAGGAATTACAATGAACCTGTCTGTGTATTGGTTCTTCATTGCCACGGTCCTTAGCTCTACTTTAGCAGAGTCATCTTCAGTTTGCCATTTCTTCCCCAGAAGTTCACAAAGGTCTACTTTTTTTAACCTTAATTATCTTTTAGTCATCTAGATCAGTGATGGCTAACCTTTTGGACACTGAGTGCCCAAACGTGTCACAACTAATGAGTCGCTGCTCATGTCATCGCCTGGCACCACTGATCTCTTTCTGAGCATTGGCATGGCCCCATGATGTCAATGCCCACCACAGCTACTCTCTTTCTGAGCATGTGCATGGTCCCGTGACATCATTGCCTGGTGCTGCTACTCCTTTCTGAGCATGCTCAGCTCTTGGGTGATGCTGGGGTGACTTGGCTTGCGTGCCAGCAGAGAGAGCTCTGCGTGCCCACTGTGGCACACGTGCCATAGGTTAACCATCACTGATCTATGTTGTGTATTTTGTTTCCCTGTCTTACAGAATAAAGCGATTATGGAACGTGTTATCCACTTGTCTGATACAGTAGTTGGGCTTGAATCATTTATCGACTCTGAGAGAGAAACCAATCCATTATACAAGGATTATCATGGTGAGTTCAATCCTTAGCAATACCACCATTTCACCTCCCCCCAAAAGTGTTTCAAGGGCATTTATTCTCTAACTGGAATATTTGCCCTAAAATAGTATTTGATTTCCTTTTTTTAATTGACCTCTTAAATGGTTCATTTTGCAAACTAAACATTGGACTATTTTTTACTAAAGTGCATTAAGTTCACTAAGGAAATATGGCAATTCTTTACATGTTGTCTAGCTGTATTACCAAGGCATGTCTCAATTAGATGTACATCTCAAGAGACAGCCTCTGAGAAATTCATATGCAGAGAAGGTTTGACAATCATCTGATCAGTGAGTTAAAATTGCCATGAAACCAATATTTTGATCTGCCAAGTTCTAAGTAGAAGAAATGCAGAAGAATTATATATTTCACTGGACAGGTAGATGAATGATATAGCACAAAGGGGAAGTTTTAGTTCTGATTATTTGAAATTATTTCACTTGATTTTAAGTCATGTTTTTCAATATCAGAAGTATGAACATGAATATAAACATATCGTTTCTATAAACATTTGCCATATTTTTCACTCCATAAGACACACTTTTCCCCCCCAAAAAAGTGGGGGAGGAAGTGTGTGCGTCTTGTAGAGCGAATACTGCAAAAAAGAATGCACATTGACAAATAACCACGAAGGAGCGCCAGATCTGAAATTGCCTGCCCACGCTAACTCTGCTCCTTTGGTGGAGTGTCCGCTCGTCAGGTTCTCAAGCTGTTAAGCCCCGCTCGGCATCTATACTCTGTGGCCCCTTTTACACCAAAGACGATTAGGAATCTGTTTAGCCATAAACAGAGTCTTAAACCCGTGGGTGTGTTGAACGCGGGCGCGAGGCTGACTTGCCCGCTTCCCTGAGAATCGAATCCCATGGAAGCTTTCCAATACTTTAGCCGTGGCGGGAGAGGAAGCGGGGGAGAGTTTTGCGTCACCAAGTGACGCCTTTCAAAATCCATGCTGCTGCTGCTGCTGCTGCCGCCACGAGACAAAACCTGTTTGTCTCTTTCTCCAGACCCACCCCCTTTCCTTGTCGGAGGGAGCAGTGAATGGTTTGAATTGAGCTGAGTTGGGCGCTTTTGTAAATTTGGAGACTAGATTGCCAGCTGATGTGGTGGACTGAAGAGGAAACGCAAGTTATCCCCCCCCAAAAAAAACCGCGAAGGGAAAGAAGGTGGCAAAACCCATATTGGGGTGGGGAAGGAGATCGACCGATCCCCCTTCCCTCGCCTTGCTGCTTCTGGTGGGGACCACGATCCTTAAAACCAGGGACTTTTGAACTGTAGCTTTCCGCGAAGTAACAAGCTGCAGCTCAGGCACTTGAGGGGGCAGAGCCCGCCTTTCTCACGGCCTCCTCAAAACATCTCAGGAGAAAAGCCCTCAGAGAGTCAAAGCTCTCTTTCCTCACTGGGCTCCCGACTCTGGCTCAGAGGCATCCCAAGCAAGCCCCCTCCTGCCTCCAACCGCTCACCCTCTGCCCTGACTGGCTCAGATCAGGAACATGGGGCGCACACACACACTCATCATCTGGTGAAAGAGAGGCACTTGTTTTGGGGGAAGGGGGCTGCTCTGTGAAGAAGGAAGGTTGATCTGGGCTGGGCCGCACCGCGCCCCATGATTTTCCCTCCTTCCAGCCCCCGCCTTTTGCAGAGAGCTCGACTTGGAGCTGCATGGCTGCAAGGCTTGCAACTGGCCCGACTCGGCTCTGCTCAACTCGGGATATTTTCCAGCTGGTGGAGACCGTGCAGTAAGCCTTGTTCTCTTCAGGTGGCTCTAGCTGCCAATCTCCATCCAATTGGGGAGGAGCAGTTGCGCCGCTTCTTGCAACTTCCGAGCCAGATCCTGTTTTCCTCCTCTAAAAACTAGGTGCATCTTATTTAGTGAAAAATACGGTAGCTACTCAATTATTTTAATAGTTTATAATTGAAAGTCTATTTCTAAAATAATCTGGGCTATAAGTACAAATATTTATGAACATACTTAGAACCCAATTTAGATTATTTTTAAAAGACAGTGAAAGTTTTCATAATGCTTTTTGTTGATAAAATTACTTCCAAGTAATATGGGCTGACATTTTTCAGGTTTGAAGCTGAACTCAGCAACAGATGTTATGTGCTTATATACGGCCTATATTCAGAGGAGCAGAATGTCCTCAACTAATCAGCAACTGTCATGTAGATAGCAGCTGATAATCATTCTCCCTATTTAAATTATTCTGTTGGTTGTAACTTTTTATTGCCGCTAATAATTCTGAGGGAAATACCATAAATACATCATACCACAGTTGCTGTTTTTTAGATCTGTTTTGAGAGTTAGCCCTTGTAATTGACGTTCAGCCATTGAAATTACTTTAGTTTTATGAAAATGTCTAATCAAAAGGTTTGGATGCAAATCTGAATCCTCAGTAAATATCGGAAGAAAGTAGAGATGCAATTATACATTACATGAGAAAATCCATTTGGATGTATAGATGACCACAGTTTACTTCCAGCATAGATTCTACTTTGTCATCTAGAGAAAGATAACCTTTTGAAATATAGTTAAGTCCCATATATAAATAAACCACTATAAAGACATTTTGACTTGTAGAGGTCTATGGTACATCATATTTAATATTTTGTAAAATATATAAGATAATCCATGTCTATATTTTTACAATTTTCTCTAAAATTGTCTTCTTTCTTAATAGTACTATTTATATATTTTTCTAACAAGTTTATTTTAAATATTTGATTAATTCTTCTCCCCAATTAAAAATTCATTTGTATTTCTGTAATACTCTCATAAAGAGGGAACATTTAACTATTGATTTTTAGTTATTTTGCCTATATAGTTTATCCATTTACCTTGTACAATTTTGAAGAGTATAAGATGCTTATGTCTCCAGCATTTTACTGAACAAAACTGAAAAACTATTCTATATCCACTGAACAAGTCTTTTAAGAATATATAGCCCTCATCTACAAATATTTTTAATATTGATTTCTGAAATAATATGAATTCCAGATGAATGGGAAAAAAGCAACAAAAAGCAATTCCTGATTTCCTGAGAAATAAAATATGGATATTGATTCATTGGTGAGAAGTAATTGAGAACACAGATAATCCTTAGTAAATAGGGATGTTGAAAGTGTATGACACGGAAAAATATATTTTATCTTAGGCTTCTCACATATTGCTAAATATAGTAATTAAGATAATAAAGAAAATTTTAAAATGCATAAACAAGACATCTGTATCTTTTGCTAATATTTTCTTTCAATGCTTTGCTTCCATTAACTCCTAATCTAAAGTGTAAGCATTTTTTAAAGTTGAAATGTAATTTCTTATGAGAATCACAGTTACCCAGAAAACATCAGTGAGTGACTTAGCTTCATGCTACTGGTGTTCAAAATATACAAGGCTGCATTCATACTGGGACTGTTAGTTTTACTGAAGTAATTATGACCTACTTTCAAGTAATAGGCCCAGTCCAGTTAAAATGGTCATTCAAGTGAAAACAATGGACAGTTTTCTTGGTTTTATTTAATCTTAAGACAGTAAATACCCAATCAAGCCACATATAATTAAATCTGTGTATTAAATTGACATAGTTTTACAAAAATGTAGTTTTCTTACAGTTAAGAAAAATACAAATTATTGTATTTTCCACATTATTTTGAAACTATATATTTGTTCAATGATGTTCTGACTTTTTATATTAAGGTATATTTATGAATTTATCTCTAAAACGTTCAACTTAGTGTAACTTTAAAGAGTTTTCATAATTGGAAAGATTGCCCATTTTAATCTAGATCTGTTTCATTAAATCACCATTTGAATTGCAAATATTTAATCTACATTCTTTAAAAATAAGATAGAATATAAGCTTTACTGTTATCTCTCATAAAATATTTCTCATTTTCTGTTGTGGAAAAAGACTAGTTATTGAAATTCTATATTAAGCTGCCTAGAATCCATCCAGCGTCCTTGTCAAAAGAAATCAGCTTGAGATTCAACTGACATAATGCAGAGCTTGCAGTGTGCCTAGTATTGTTATAAAATTCCAACATACTCAACGGATGTCTTGCTTGCAGAAAATAGTGTGCATTGTATTTAGAACATGGTTAAAATTTATCCAACAGCATGTTCTACTATTCAGGTTTTCACACAAATTTTAAAAAAATAGTTATCATGGTACAAAACAAAATATTTTTCATTACAATTTCAGTGGTTATCAGTAAGCTATGAGCTTTGCTTTGCTGGCTGCTTACTGGTGCATTTAATAAAATAAAGATCACTCAGTGGTGCCGTGGGCAGCATGCAAGGTGATAGCCATATTTGCTTACTGTAAATACAAGAGAAAATCACACACAAACCGGCTGTAGTTTTGACAAGTATTAAGATCCCTCTTTACATCTGTACCTTTGTACCAAAGTGCAATTAGTTTTCCTCACACAAGGATTTCTGTTTATTTTATTCTGCTTGATTACTTTTGTATAATCGTATCGCTTGCTTCATTGCTCCTGGTCGTAAGCTCCAGTTTAAAAGGGAGAGGACAAGTGTGTGTAAATATACTGGATTTTTTATATATATAAGACTTTAATTTAGGCATTTGGATATCATCATTTTCTTAATATTTTCCTTTCAATAAGGTTTGATTCACATACACCAGATTCCTCGGCTGAATAGCTTGATCTGTGATGTATCGAACACAAAGGACCTTGCATTTAAATTGAAAAGGAAGCTGTTCGTTATTGAGGTAAGACTATATATATGTATATATGGAATACTATTTGAAAGATGGAATGTATTAAATGTTTAACCATGAATGTTTAAAAAGTAGGCCACAATCTGCAGTAGCAAAGTATGACATACGTATTTCTAAAGATGTCAGAAGCATATTTAATTAAATGTTAATGATTTGCTCTTAGCTGTGTTGTTAAGTGGGAAAGTGCCTAGATGTTATTACTCCAGTTAGGATGTTAATGTGCAATACTGCCTAAAACTGAGCATAGCATGAGGGATAAATGTCTTTCTCATTATTCAGAAACAATTTCCTTTGCATTACTGGAATCACCTTTAACTCTTCCATGTCATTTTAAATATAGGATCATTTACATTAATGTTCTTAAGTAAATTTTCTACCAAATTTAAACTTTTCCTCCCTGACCTTCCATGTAGACAGTTCCTCTACACAGAAAGGAATAATGCAAAAGATTATGTCATTTTAGTCTTGCTAAAGAACAGACCACTATTAGATAGACATCAATTAGGGTTGATGTATTTATTAACCAAGCAGATTCAGAAGTTGAGAACAAAAGTTGCTTTGGGAGTGAAGGAATCCTCACCAGTACAGTCTTTGCAAGTTTTAGACAAAGGCATAAAACAGTTAAGCAGCCCTGACAAATCATTTAGTTTAACCTCTTTCAAGTGAAAAGCTGTTAAGCAGGCCACTTGCATTAACTGCTTGAACCCATAAAAGGAAGAATTGCCACCAATATATTAGCATATTTTTAACTTCATCACCAAATGATGGTCAATGTGGCTTGGCACTGCTTTGGTGTTTGGGATTTCACCCTTAAGTGACCACTTTGGCCCTTATTTGACCCTCTGCCCTCTTTAGCTAGCCACTTGATAAGGTAACCTAAGGATTCTCTTCCAGTGCCCCTCCTCCACATCTCTCTCACTGTCTCTTCACAATTGCCTGTTGCAATAACCTATAAATTGTTGAAAGGAGCCCATCAAGTGACAAATTAAAGTGCCCTCCTCCTAATAATGGTAATCAATGTCCTTAATCATCTAGTCCTATTGAAAGCAGTTAATAGTTAATCAAGGAGCCAGGTTTTCTACCAGGAAATCTCTGCATGAGTACTTCAAGTTTCTCAACTTGAAGAAATGTTGGCTTCAAAAGCTACTTGAAGGCAAATGTTTTTCTTTAAAGAATTTGTGATTCCTCTTTGTAATTTGACTTTTCAGAAAAGAATACATCTAATATAGCACTGTATTAGTCTAATCCATTTTAACATCATTTCACTTCATCAAAAAGGCTATTCTATTAAATCAGTTGAATAAAGGAGTTTAGTATCCATGCAAGATTTTAAAATTCAGAAAATGTAAATTATTTTCATTGACACAGAAAACAGACAATATGTTCCTGCTATATTAAATTCCCATTTATTGTACTTTGAATTGGAAAAAAAATTCGCTTTACAATGTAGGCAGATCAGAACCTTAACTCTGTTAGTAGAATGTCTATACTATTTCTGTTATTATAATTTTCAAGTAAAATGGTTAAAATAATAAAAATAAAGTAGCCGAAAGGGATGAAAAGTAATTTGATTTATTTAAGGAAAAGAAATTAGAGAAGCATATCTGATTTTTTTTAGAATAATTTCAACCCACCCTGTTAAAAACTGTTCCTTATAAATTGCTTCCTTTCTTAAAAGAAAAAAATGTTGCTTCCTAACTCATCCGTTTCTTTGCATTTACAGTTTTGCCCCACACTGCTAATCTTCTGCTTTTGTTTTTAAATTATAGTACCATTCTGAAGAAACTAAGCAAAGGAAAATGTGCACTGACAAAACAGTTGGTCAGGTTACTATTAAAGAATAATTAAAATAGGGAAAATTAAAATTATTTCTAAAAATAGATAACTATGAAGCAGAATGAAATATATATCTCATAGTAGGCTTTTTAAGTAAGTGCCTAACACTTTGAAAGAGTATAGAAAGTCACATAAAACATTCTTCAAATAATCTTGAATGTAGAATTGACAGTTTTTAGAAAGAATATCCAATACATTTATATTGTCATTTTGTTATACCCATATGTTTATATATATCTTTCAAAACAACACTAGAGAAACACTGGTAAAGGAATTCATAATTTGAAATCAGAACAATTCCATCTATAATTTTATCACAAATCTGTTAATTTTCTGTAGCATTACAATGTGTTTCTTACAGTTAACCCAATTTTGCAAGGAAAATTCCTTCACAAAATTCTTTTCATGGGAACATTAGCACTGGTTATTAACAGATTTTTCTATTCTGACTAATATTTTATATGTTAAATACATGAATATTTAAATCAAAAAATCTAACAAAGTCAATACTTTCCATATTTATTTATAGTGTATATATTTTGAGCAACAAATAGAGCTTGGACATTAAAACACTAATAAATCAATATTTATTTGTTATAATGTATACAGAGTATTGCTTATCTTTAGCACAATACCTGTGTATAGTGAAACATTTGCCTAACATTTCATTACCTGCTCTTTCATTGCATGTTTTAAAATGTTAGAGAAACTCTTAAGTGCCTGTCTTTTCAAAAAGGCTCGTAGTTTTGAAGTTATGTTGTCTAATCCTATTTCTTCCTACTTTGGAATCTTAATTAGAAGGAGATAAAGACCATCATTTGACTAAATTATTGTCTTGAATCTGTAGCAAAAGGTATAATCCGCAATTGGGCCAATTAGTGTACCCCATCGTTAGCTATGCTGAAAAAAGCAGCTAGATTAGATCTGACACCAACCTAGTTCTCACTGTTGTTTTGCCAGGTAGGATGGTCAGACTTCAAAGAGCTTGAGGCATCAGCAGGGCAAGGTTTGAAGGCCAGCTTAGGTCCGGTTGTTAATCTCTCTGTAAAAACCACAGCAGCCATCACACAAAACAAGCTTATACAACATAATCATGCGGTATTAAAGTTTGGGTTGAGTCATGCCAATTTGCCTTTGATTTTCTGATGATTGAATAAAAGATGGCTACATGACTAGACATATTCCCAAAATTTACTGATTAGATAAGTTCCTCAAACATTTAAAATATTTTTTTTTATTTTTCAGTTAAATATATGACATGCTATTTATTCTGATGAATCTTTCTGACAGAAAAGTATATGGGACATAATTTATGTATTGAATACTAAGTTAACACACCTAATATACTTATGATGATTTTGTTTATAAAACTGGTTTCTTGTCATTATGAAGGAATTTATATAAAAGTTAAAAGGATAGTATATTGTGCTTATTATTTTCTATTTAATATTACGTTAAATACTTTTTGCTGATATTACATAACTGTTCTTTTTTCTGCATTTTGATTTGTTAGATTTTTGCAGAAATAGTGGCATATTTCTATTCAGAGAAACCCCCAATGCTACTATAATGTTATTGCAAATGATTAAAATTGGTATCATAATCTCTTTCTCTTTGCCAATTTTAGATATATGTACTTTTCTATTTATTTGTCCAATCCCCCTGAAGTTTTGGTAGCAGGGCGTCAATACTGCTTTGCAAGGCAGGTGGCATAAACCAACATTTATCACTTCTGTATGCTCATTATACAGTATCAGAAGTCTACATTACTTTATATCCCAAATATGTTGTAATTTCATAATTATTTAGGATAGTATAAAGGAAAGAAAACCACATAATTTTAAAATAATATATTTAAATAGCCTAAATTTTACTTGGTGCTAGTATCTACCCGCTTACTGTATATGTCTATATTTGGAAATCCAGTTAATGGCATCACATACCGTAATTGATCCAATTATTTAAATAAGCTAGGCAAAGTTGGACCTGGTTCAAATTTGGATAGATTGAGAAGTTGAGAAAAATCCTGAAGGAATCAGTTGAAGATAACACACTCCTAAAAACACCTATGCAGACATGTTTACAAATGTATATGGAGGGGGGGCAGTTAAAACAGTGCAAACTATATGGTGTAGTGCTGCATTTTAGAAAAGGTAGATTGGGTATAGATAGATGCCAAAGCAATTTTATCTTCTCACTGTGTTGCATGTTTGTATCAACTGAAGTAGAAGGCCAAGTAAAGAATTTGATGGTATCCTTTACATAGCCTTTCCCTGAAAAGTGAAATATAACTCAGACTCAAGATTTCTTATATTTATTTTATTTTATTTATTTATTTTATTTATTTAGATTTATATACTGCCCTTCTCTTGAAGGACTCAGGGCG
>JANHFO010006512.1:203923-217438 GCA_032468095.1 Pareas carinatus | reverse complement strand
CTTTTCATTCTGTTATTTTTACGTTTAGAGATATGGTGTTTTGACAGTAAACAAATGCATTCTGTATTGTGAGAACGTTTTAAAAATAAATGACCTTTGGAAAAAATAATTACTATTGTCAAAAACTGGACTTCTGTTATAGGTAAAATTCAGGATAGTGTCTAAGGCAAAGAATTTTAATGCTTAATGGAACCCTGCAGATTCATTTTTTATAGTGTCCTATTTTAAGGCTATTGGGATCTTATTTTAAGTCATTTCTCCATAATTTCCATCACGTTCACTTTGGATAGTTCTGATCCTGTTTCAGATTTTAATTTTATAGATGTAGAAGCAATGTGCCTCTTTTAAAAAAAAAACCTTAAAACACTGACTATAATAATGTTAATGTACTTTTATTGGAATGGAATTAAAGTGTTGGATAAACAATTGGCCTTTTATAATGTTCTAAGCAAAATGGCATGTTTCAACAATTGTTTAATATGAATGTCAATCTTTTTTTAAAAAAATCTAGTGTACTATAAACATAGTGTATGCAGCTTTTATTCTGAATTAGAATAATTGAATCAATGTGAGTGATTGCTGGAATGTCAAATCTATCCATCATATCTTGTCACTACCAGTTTATTTTTTCTGATCATAATTCTGATGCATTACAGTATTTCAAATTAAATGCAAGTACAGCTAGTTCTTTAATTTTTAAATGGAAAGCACATATACTCCTGTCTATGTTGTCTATATTGTTACATGTATATCATATGAGAAAAAATCTTGAAACAATGTAAAAAAATTAAATGGAAATTCTTTAGACACCGATAGTTAGCACTCTTATCAATGTAGAGAGATATAAGCTTAACCTAAATAATATCATACAGATCTTATTATGCTTTAATATATGTACACCAAAATTGGGGAAATGATGGCAGATCTGCCAAGTAATTTGAAGAAAAACAATGAAAGCTTTATTATACCTTTTAAAGATAAGAAAATTAACTTATGTAATTCCTTTGAAAATGTAAACTTCCAATAACTTAAATTGTACTCAAATCTGTATAGTCAGTCAGTCAGTCAGTATTTCATGAAGGTAGACTTTTTGTTGTAAAAATAATCTCTCACAATTTAATTTTTACCAGAATTAATAGCCCCTTTGACTATTAATGAACCTAATTTTGAGTAATGGTAAAGTACCTGGACATGATGGATTTACTGATGAATGATTCAAAGTATTTTCTGACACAGCTGTTTCTAAGCTTACATAGACCTCCTACATGATGATCTATCCCTAATCTGGAGCTTCAGTGACTGTGCACTCATTGCCACTAGGACTGAAGTCATCCACGTTGCTGGTCATTCTCTTTTTTTCCACCTTTTCCAGAATTAGTCATATTACCTTTTATATAACAATATTTTGGAAGATGACATTTTGTTATTTTTGTTTAGTGAACCTTGCCAGGCAAACAACATATATGTTCAGCTTAGCCTTATCTCCCTGGCCTATGTAGATATCAAGATCTAACAGCTGCTCTAGCAAACAAGAATTCTGCCAAAGGGCATTATCTTTAGCGATCAAGAATGATCAGGTTGGATTTTTTAAGGATCGACATGGATCAAAAAATATTTTATTTACAGTAATTCAGATTGATTTAAATAATGATGGAGAATATCAAGCTGTGATTTTAGCACTGAATGTTACAAAAGCCCTTGGCAAAATTTATCAGCAACAAAGGTTCAGTATTCTAGTTAATTTAGAATTTTCTGAAGAATTTATACATTGGATCTGTATTCAAATGTACCTTCTTCATCCAAAGTGAAACTCAGTTGTTTTTAATCCATTGTTTTCGTTGATAAAGGCACTAGGCAAGGTTGCCCATTTTCCCCTTTTATTTTAAATAGGTGTTTGAAATCATTCGCATGTTCTATTAACAAGATTGCAATATTTAAAGTTTATAGCATAACTTTTTAGAATGTGAGCTAGTGTTACAGTATATGTTGATGATATTATTTATGTCCATACTTCATGTCTCCTTTCCAGTTCTGATATATTTGATATGTTTTTTGGAAAAATAGCAAGATTCTGAACTGCTCCAATAAACAGTCAACTGAAGTAGCCCAAGTCAGAATTGCCAATGAATCAGAATCAGAATAGTGTCTTCTGTCCAGTGTCTTCTTAAAAACCTCCAGTTATGACACACTCACAACTTCTGCAGACAAGCTGTTCCACTTGTTGATTGTTCTTACTGTTAGGAAGTTTCTCCTTAATTCCAGGTTGTTTCTCTCCTTGATTAGTTTCCATGCATTGTTTCTTGTCTTGCCTTCTGGTGCTTTGGAAAATAAGTTGACCACCTCATCTTTGTGGCAGCCTCTCAAATATTGGAACACTGCTATCATGCCACCCCTAGTTCTTCTCTTCACTAGACTAGCCAAACCCAAACCCTGCAACCCTTCATCATATGTTTTAGTCTCCAGGCCTTCAATAATCTTAGTTGGTCTTTTCAAAAGTCTCAACATCTTCTTTGTATTTTTTATCAGCTTTGTAACCAATATACCATATTACATCGATTATAAGTCACACCCTTATTTTTCTAAGTTAGAAATAGAAATGGGTTTTCATTTAAATGTATTGTAGTGGGGGGGGAATTTGGAAGAGACCTGGAGTGATCTTCTCTCGGAGGGGTCTCCTTCCAAGCTGGGACAGATAGCTAGGGTGCTGCACATGCCGGACAGCTGGGCCGGCGCATTCATCAGCTGTTTGGCAATAGTGCGCAAACCAGCTAAGAGGGGAAAGTAAATCCTCTCAGTTGAAAGGACTTTCTTTCCCCCTCACAACTGGTCCGCCATGTTTGTGGTACGCAGACCAGCTGAGAGGGGGAAAGGAAATCCCTTTTAACTGAGAGGTTTTCTTTCTCAGCTGGTCTGAGCACTGCCAGCAAACAGCTGATGTGTTGCCACCACAGCTGTCAGGCTTGCATGACGTCCAGCTGTCTGCCCCAGCTTGGGAAGAGACCCGTCTGGGAAGAGACCTCTCTGGTTCGCTTCCGTCTCCTCCCCCTGCTACAGCAGCATCAAAGTGAATTCTTTTTGAGGACATTTTAAACAACAAGCATACCCTTTACCCTGGTAAGAAGCCATTGAATATAAGATGTACCATGACTACACCATGTTCAGGTCTAAATGAAGCAAAACAGATTTCAGCTCATTCCTGACAAAAATTGAGTGGCTTGAGCCAGCCTTAATTGGGGATATTTTTTTACTGTTGGTCTTGGATGGAATAGTATTTCTCCATTTAAGAGTGTTACGCAACTTGGGGGTCCTCCTGGACTTTCAAAGAACAGATGGCAGCTTTCCTTGACCAGGAAGCCTTTCAGATGATTATTCATGCCCTGATCACCTCATGATTGGACTATTGCAATGTGTTACAAATGGGGCTGCCCTTAAAGACTATCAGGAAGCTGCAGCTGGTTTAGGATGCAACAATGCAAGCAGTAACGCATACTTTTCATTATGCCAATGTGTCACCACTGCTATGCTAGATGCATTGGTTACCAGTTGGCTTCCGGGTGCAATTCAAGGTGCTATTCATCATCAATAAAGTTGTTCCTGGCATAGGTCTGGTTATCTTCAATTGTTTCTGCCTACCTGGTATGTTCTGGCACAGCTGCTCAGTTAAATACTGTCATCTTGAAGAACTGAAGACGTGCCACCTGTCACAAGCCAGTAGCCTCCCATAGATATGGACAGCACCCTTTCTTTTGGGATTCTGCGAAGTTCTCTTAAGACCTAGGTCTGATCACAGGCCTGGAATGAATGTATCAGGGATGTGGCCTGTAGTGTTTTCTTGTTACTGTTACGATTTTTACTGTTTTTGGATTTTGTAAGCCACCTAGACTCTGCTGGAGACCGCAGTCATAACAAATGCAAATAAATAAATGGCAGCTCACAGCAACATTCCATAAAAACAAAAAATGAATATAAAGCTACAACATACCACAAAACTCATTGAGTACTCAGTATGCACCTAAACAAATTTCCAAGATAGGCTCCATCCTTGTCCTTGTCTAGGTTTGTTCTTTCTTCCTTGATCAAATCGGCTACCCATGGATCTGAGATTTAGCAACAGCTGCCCTGTAATCCAGTTTATGAATCCCAGCTTACTGAATTCAAAACACTGTGGCTTTTAGCAGAACAGAAAAGGTGATTGCTTGTGCTACCCCAGTCTTACAGTGAATTTCTGTTGCCTAAAGAAAATGAGGGGAAAGTCCTGATTTAATTCACATCCAAATATTATCTCTTATCATTTCAGGAAAGCAGAAGCATAGTAATAAATTATAATATTTATAGATTCAAAAAAATCCAGGAAAACAATGCTGATGTTTAAAAAGTGTAAATCCATCAATATCGTGCCCAATTTTTTCAAAGCATTCTTCTTTTTTCCAAGCTGTTCGTTTACAATCCAGAATGAGCTACAAGAAGGCAGTCTTCCAAAATGGCATAAACAAAAGATGTCAAAGTAGACATTTCCAGGGAATCATAGAATGGGCAAAGACATTTAAGCCACAGGTCCCACTTCCTGCTCAGTTCAAAAATCTAAATTAATGCATCCTTGACAATGGCTGTCCAGTCTCTCTGTGGAAACATCCAACAAAGGGACACTCAATAATTTCTCTTGGTAATAGGTTTCACTGTTGAAAAGGTTATAATTAGGATTCTCCTTCTCCTGATATTTAAACAGAATCTGTCTTCCCTACCTTCTGGGATGACAAAACAACAGGCCATGGTCTTAAGACATGTGACACCACGTCCAGTTCTTGAAAAAAACCTGTTCTATCTCCCCTTTGATAGCTTGTATTTAGGTTAATCATGCTAATTTCTCAAGCTCCCATCATTGTAGTTCATTAATCATTCTCACTGCACCTCTTTGAGCTTGTTCCAAAATTTATGAATTTTTAATTTGTGAGATCTAACCACCGAAGGTTGGAGAGAACTACCTATTACAGGTAATCCTCAGGTTACAATGGCAATTGAGATCAAAACTATGCAATGTGGGCCTAAAATGCAATGTCATATGATGATGTCACCTAGTGACAGCCAACCCAGAAATCCAGCTTGCGGTTGTAGCTCCAGGATTACACTGTTTGTTAAGTAAGGATGCCACAAATTTGAGGACTTTTAAGTGCTCCTTGTTCAGTGCCATCCTTACTTTGAACAGTCACTGAATGAACAGTCATAATCTGAGGACTACCTCTACTTAATATTTTTATTCTTTCATGTCTATTCATACAGAAAGTTCATTTGTCCCTTCAGTTGCTATACCCCACTTTTAATCAATTTTACCCTTCAATTTGTTCCAAGATCCAGTTCACATGTATTATTACTCAAGCCAAATATGCACATTTTATACCTCTGTTTTATTTATTTTTCCTAAGTTTGAACTGTGCATTTGTCTCTGCTAAATTTCATTCTTTTACTTTCAGCCAACTTTACTAACCTATCAAGATGATTTCTAATTTTGTTCCTGTGTTCTAGATTGCTAGCTATTCTGCCCAGTTTTGTCCGTCAGAAATCTCCAGAAACAGTCCCTACATCTCTTCAGCCAAGAGGAAAGGTTCTTTAGCACTCAATTCACTATGGAATTCCAGTTCTCCTTATCTAGCCTAGTAATGAAGCAGAATCTAAGGCATTCCTTCTGACCACATGCTTTTGTTGAAAATATCATATATATCATCTAGAAAATACACCTCTCCCCAAACGCCTATTTTTTCCAGACAGATTCTGATGGCAGGTTCTGTTGAGGAGTATCTGTTTCAGTCCACACAATGCTTGCAGAAGAGCAACATTTTCCTTTAAGAAAATAACAGGAAGAGCTGCTTCTGCCTTCCCAATCAAAACAAATAAATCAAACAGAATGTGTGGCATTCTTAGGTGAAAGCTGAACCACTCTTGTTAGCCTGCTGCACAAAAGCAAACAAGAACAAAAGGAAGACAGTGTTAAGCGTCTGTCATAACATCTCCCTGTAAAAAGAGCTTATCCCCAAATTAACACAAACCCCTGCAGGTGTTGCGCTGAGAAAATTAGATCACACTGTGTGATTGGAAAAGGGCAAATCAATTTCAGGCATCTTTGGTAGCCACGATGGACATACATGATGTATGTTGTTCTATTTTAATTGATCTGTCCTTTTCTAATCACATCATGTTATTGGTGGCTAATTTAATTCCCTGAAGGTGTCAAAAGTCATTGCTGGACAACAGTCATAGTAGAATCTGAAAACAAGCTACTATCTGTATATTTATTTGTTTTTTACTATGCTTATTACGTAGGAAATACTGCAAAACATAGCAGAAAGCCACATTTGGACACACTTGATCTTATTCATTAGAATAGATAACATTTGTAATTGTATTAAACATTTTTAATAGTGTATTAAAATAAAATGTAGTTCTTCAACTTTAAATGTAATTTTAAGAGAGATTTTTCACCTCGCTCTTGAAATTAGCACTGGATGTCCTATAATAATGTTATTCACGCCACTTTGCAAGAATCCGTAATCATATTGGTAAAATAAGCACACAAATCCTATTCCATATTTATATGATCAAATAACTTATGAATTGATCGCACTGAGCTCTCATTTTCAGATTATTTGGGAGAAATTCAACTTCAGGATAATTGAATCCTCCTTGATTTTAAGTGAGATTTTCAAAGGGTATTTTCAAATATCTTACTGTATTCAAATATTAAAGAACCAACATGTTTATGATATATAAAAATAAGTTTTTAGTAACACTGTATCACTGGGGCCAATGGAGAGGGTTAAAATAGTCAAGGTGACCATCATGAAATCATACTATAAAAGCCCTGCCCTTTTTATATTTGCAAGCAATGTCGTGCATTTGCTAAAAGGCATGATCATGATGTTGCGACTGACACTTTGCCTATTTTGACATTTTCTCCTTTGACAATTTTGTCTTTTAAAGATGCATTCTTTCCCAATTCCTACTCATTTAAATGAGATGGTTTCAACTCCATGTCTACTAACATAACATTTCATGAGCAGACTCATCTACCAGAAATGGGGGGGAGGAGAGGGATACTGTTTATTAGTTCCCTTTTTTATTGCCACACTTACAGGCACTTCCCCCAATGCCTTGCTGAGCTCTCCAATCCACAGAAGCCAATCTGGAGGTCATAGCAGACTGTGACACAAGGGAAGTCCAGTGTAAATGACCCCTATATCTTTTTCATTATGCAAGAAAGAGTCCTTCCATTCAGATAAAACCTTTCTGAATCCAACCTCATGAATATATTGAAATAATAAGGTCATCAGATGGATTTGCCTTTAATGACATTGCAAAAAAATGTGCATGAAATTGCTTGGTCAAGAATATGAGTAGATCAAGCGTCATTGACTTGCTACTAGCAAAGCAGAACTGCAATTATGATTTGATTTTGAGAAGAATCAAGCAAATTAGAATCAAACAGTTTAGAATTCATTCTAAAGAATTGGATTAATAAGCGTTTGAAATAATGAAGAGCTTACAATTCTATGCCTGTATAAGTTAATAAATATTCTAGTAAGGCTTGCTGGGGTTGTGAAGAATTGATCATTCATAATAAAGATTTTTTGGATGAACAAAAAACTCCCGCTAGTGTACCTAAGCATAATGTATTTAGAATTATTTATTTTTTATCAATTATCATTAGGTTAAGAACACATAATCTGGAAAAGCACATTCCTATTTTCCAGAACTACAGCAGAAAAGTTATAATGGGAGTTGGAAAATGCTTTGTAATGTTAATTTGCAAATATTTATTTAAAAATAGTCTTCTAAAGAGTATCTGCCTGTCATATTCATAACACAACTCTCTTTTTAGCAACCATTTCTTAAAATATGAAACTTGATAAGTTTCTTGTAAATCCTACCAGATCCAGCAATATACTTCTTCCCACCTGGATTTTAAACTACCGGAACTTGCTCAATACACATGATGTGCTTGTTTTATTTTATAATCTAGCATGACCTTGAAAAGGTAAACAGTAAAGGAATTGGAATGGAAATTCACACTGTTTGTTGTGTTAGGTTCTTTCTCTCTACCATTCACTCTCAGATTCTTGTCTCATCTTGTCTAGACAACATTCTTCCAACACAAAACTGTGCACAACTCTGGTTCTCTAATGTGAACCAGTTCTTTACTAGGTCAGCGCAGTTCATGGGACAGGACACCCATCTTAACCCCAACAAGCCATGACTCAGCATTTCCTGAGGAGGAGGACTGACATCTAAAGAAGCACAGAATCTGAAATATCTCCTTTGCTCTTCACCAATGTGAAAAACTTTCACATGACAGTTTTGGATCACTTTTGGAATTACGCCTCTGGCAAAAGAATCAAGTGCCACTCAAAGATCAATTAAATTGTTGTGGCGTTTGATTCAGCCTGGAACAATAAGCAGCAAGATATAAAGAAACTGAAAGAAGACAAGAAGAAGAACAAGCTCTTTAAATATTTTTCATGACCCCTTCAATGAAAAACAATATTGAGGAGATTTCTAAGCATAGTCAAGATGCCGTTCCACAGGAGATGTCTAAAATTATCTGTAAAATAGCTCTGAAGGTAAATCCTTAAGTTCACTTAGCACATTTTACTCTTTAACACATTGTAATAACCTATAATCAAGATGGTTAAAAACTGTTTTTTTACATATTCATTGCCTGTTCAGATATAATATGCTGATTATTATCATTCTGTTTTGGTGATGCAAAAAACAGAAGCAGAGGAGTGCACAGAGATTAATTAATCTGGAATAAAACTGTGCGATCTTGTGATATGCCCTAGGACAGAATTTGACTCCATGTTGATACCATCTAAAAAATGTTATTCTCCTTCTCCTTCTCCTTCTCCTTCTCCTTCTCCTTCTCCTTCTCCTCCTCCTCCTCTTCCTCCTCCTCCTCCTCCTCCTCCTCCTCCCCCTCCTCCTTCATAACCCTAGGTAATATGACCTGGAATTCCCCTTCATGTCCCCTACTTGCAGAAAAATTTGTATATTGATGAAGTCCAGGTTTCATGCCATTCAGAGTCACCTTATTGGGGAATTGGGTGGCATATAAATTTAATAAATAAATAGTAAAATAAATACTTGACACCTAAAATTATGACTATCATTCCTTCAACTGACAACACCTGTCCTTAGCAGATTAAATGAACTGCTAGCGTCTAATACCAGCACTACTTGCAAGTATTCTGTGTATCTTGGCAAAGCTACGGAGTTAAAAATATTCCATCTAGCACAATCTCAGAGGGTCTTATTAATAGCAGAAGGTCAAAATATCTAGAAGCTTTCAGCCAGCCTGCAAATGCCTGATTCCTGTTTTCTAGCAAGGTTTTCCCATGTAAAACACAGCTTGGCATCCTCCTTGTCCAATGAGAAGGCAAGGTTATAAACCAGCGAATAAATGCAACAAATCTCTACATTTACAACTTTCTTTTAAGATGTGGAGGTAGCTGATTTTCACAGCTGTAACCTATATAGAGGAGGGACAGGTACGTATTATTTATTCAGCGCCAATGTAAAAATAGAGAGGCTTCCAGAACTGTCCTGGATATAGCATGTCAATTGCGTGTAAGACCACAGAAGGAAACGGAAGAAGACAGTATACAGGCAGTCCTCGACGTTCGGTCACAATGGGGTCCAAAATTTATGTTGCTAAGTGAAACATTTGTTAAGTGAGTTTTGTCCCGAATTTTATGACCTTTCTTGCCACAGCTGGTTAAGTGTCTCACTGTAGGGCTTATGTTAGTAACATAGTTGTTAGGTGATTCTAGTTTCCCCATTGACTTTGCTTGTTAAAAGGTCCCAAAGGGGGATCACATGACGTGGCAATCATCATCAATATGAACTAATTGCCAAGTTTCTGAATTCTGATCATGTGACTATGGAAAAGCTGCAACGGATGTAAGTGTGAAAAACGGTCATAAGTCACTCTTTTCAAACTGTTGTAAGTCGAGGAGTACCTGTATATAAGTATGCATACATGTCAAGGACAAAAAAATGACTCAATGCTGACTTAATTATACTGATTCTACCCTGTTGCCCTGAAAATAAGACCTGGCCAGAATATAAACCCTAGCATGACTTTTCTGGATGCTCAGAATATAAGCCCTAGCCCAAAATAAGCCCCGGTTAAGATTGTCAGCCAGACAGATGCATTTAGTTCCACATTTCCCTGAAAATAAGACCTAACCGGAAAATAAGCCCTAGCATAATTTTTCAGGATGCTCGTAGTGCAAACCCTGTTCCAGAAATAAGCCCAAGTTACAATCATCAGACAGACAGACACGTCCCACAAAATAAGACCTAACTGGAAAATAAGCCCTAATGCATCTTTTGAAGCAAAAAATTAATGTAGGACCAGGTCCTCATTTTGAGGGAAACATGGTAGTATTGGCATGGCCATAGCATGAGAAAACAGAGTTGCAAAGCTGGAATAAACATTTGCAAAGTGATTCTCAGCATGAGAAAAATGTCCTGAAAGAACAAACGAGCATATCAGGAAATGAGTTGGGCAAGAACTTGGTGCCACTTAATCCGTGGGCCTCTATTAAAATAGCAAATATCTGCAGGGACCAGTTGTTCAAAGAGATATTTGAAAAGCTGCCTTTGAAAGGGCATTGAGCTCCTTGCAAGTGGCTAATTCCCTCTGTGGAACATAGTGTTTGCTGCTTAACAGTTTCCATTAGATAAGCACGGAGCATTATATAAAACCATGCTCGCACTGCAGATATTGCTGGCGGGCATGGCAAGACAGGTCAGAGTGACGTTTCCAGGCAGGTGATTAGAGTGATGGCATAACTGAGGAATGTGAAGGCCATTGCTGGATCAACTTCTCTTAGGGTGCTGAAATAAGCTCTGAAAACAAATGCTTTCAAATTGGCTGGAATCAAGGATGGGTGGCTTGAATAAATCTTTGAATCCCTCGTTGAAAAGGAGGTTCTCAACCAGGATGGTCCATCACAAAAGTAAATCAGAAAGGCTGAGTTGCAGCTATGTTTACGTGTTTGCTACTTCTACCCTGTTTCCTTGAAACTAAGGCCTAACCGGAAAACAAGCCCTAGCATGATTTTTCAGAATTGTAGTAGAAGCCCTATCCCCCAAAATAAGTTCAGATTGTCAGCCAGATAAGACTTAACCGGAAAATAAGCCCTAATGCGTCTTTTGGAGCAAAAATTAATATAAGAGTCAAGTCTTATTTTCAAGGAAACATGACATCTAAAAGGCCATAATTATTGAACAGTCTTGAGATACTTGATAGTTATCCAGGTTTTTCCCACCAGCAATGATAAATGTTGAGATTTATTTTGGGAGGTAATTTTTTTATTATTTAGAATAAATCATAGAAATATTTCAACATAAACCAGCCATCGGAGTGTATAATTCACTAATCTCAAAAATATCAAATATATTATTAATCTTTTCTAATACATTTTGATTCCTACTCCTTCATTCTTCTTTCGAGCCATAAATAAAATCAGTTCCAAATTTGAAAATAATCCGAATCTTCTTTTATTTTCATTCTCATAGTCAGTCTATCCATTTCTGCACAATCTAGTATTTTCTTTATTACTTCTTCTGGTGGTAGTGTTTCTTCTTTTTTCCAGTTTTGTGCAAAAACAATTCTCACTACTTTTAGTATGTGTACAGTCAAATATATATATTGCTTATTAATTTTTTTCTGGAACCATACCTAATTAAAAAAAACCTCTCAGGTTTAATCTCTATCTGTATTCCTAATATTTCTCTTAACCAAGTATAAATTCTCTTCCAATATTCTTTAGCATGTTTGCAAGGCCATCACATATGATAATAAGTGCCTACTTTACATTTCCAACAGATAAATGTTTAGATTTAACTGCTACAGTTCATCCTTTCTTTAGCTTTGTGGTGATCTTAAAGTAACGTAAATAGTTTTTCGATCTTGAGAATTCCTTCTTGCTTTTAGCTTTTTGGACTCTTTATGCAAATAAGAAATTGCGGCAATATTGGGATGGGAACTGTCTGGCTTTACTATTGTCAGGAACAGCTGTGGGAATAGTATGGAAATGCCCTGGGTCAATTTGATGAACCAAGGCATTCTGAGCTGTGGACAGGAGGGTTGGAATTGTCAGTCTGACATCCTGCCCGTTTGATGTATCCATCATGGATAATGCTATCGTGCTATAGTGACCGGGGCTTAGCAGATAAATGAACACTCCCACTTTGGGGAAACTTCATACCATTAAACAAGATGCTGATCTTTCACATGTGTGTATTTGGATCCTTTCTGATTTGAAGGATGAAAGAACAGTTCCAAAGCACATGTCTTGCTCACATGAATAAAATATGACGGTTGTTGAAAGCACAATAGACTTTTCGGGATTGGTAAATTGAATTACTATCAAATAATAGAATAATCAATAATTGTGGGTTATAAATCCTTGCCACCTTTTTGGGAGAATTTTCAGTTTGCTAAATGAAAATTACCGTAGCTAAATTCTTCCCATTCAGGGTTCAGGCCTACAAATGGTACAGAAACAGCATTGGTCATTCTGTTAGATTATCTTTACTGGGACTTGGATAGAAACAGTGCGCTCCCAGGGGATCTTACAAACCATTTCCTTCTGCTTCTCTTGTAAAGTCACTGTGGATTCTATTCCATAAGAAGGGATGGAAACATGACTTTTGAGGCAAATTTTTTCTTTGGTGGCCTCAACTCCTTGGAGCACACGTACGGTACATGCCCGACTCCTTCTGTGTAGATCTTCTGCAAAGTAGTTGAGATGATTTTGTTCAGAAAAACTTTTGAATTTTAAGAAAACTTGACTGGCACTAATGATGTTACTTAGTTTGGGTAATGAAACGTCTTCAAAAAAACAGCCAAGCTCAGAGAGCACCAAAGACACCTCATTTCTACCCTGTTACAAATATTCTCCTTTAAAAAACAAATAAATGTCCAGCAAACAAATGTGACTTGAGGCTAATAAACAATATATGAAACTCTACCATAATTTATTCATAAAATCTGAACTCATCCATCATAGATGAACCCAAATAAATAGAAAATGTGAAAGGTTGAACCCATACAGTGATATAACTACAGGTGAAACTCGAAAAATTAGAATATCGTGCAAAAGTTCATTTATTTCAGTAATGCAACTTAAACCCTAACTTATATAAATCTAAATAAATGAATGAATGAATGAATGAATGAATGAATGAATGAATGAATGAATGAATGAATAAATAGTGAAACTAATATATGAGCTAGACACATTACATGCATAGCAGGATAATTCAAGCCTTGGTTTGTCATAATTGTGATGATTATGGCTTACAGCTCATGAAAAACCCAAATTCACAATTTCAGAAAATTAGAATATTACATGAAATCAATAAAACAAGGATTGTTCATAGAACAATATCGGACCTCTGAAAAGTATAAGCATGCATATGTACTCAGTACTTGGTTTGGGCCCCTTTTGCAGC
>JANHFO010006512.1:107308-127784 GCA_032468095.1 Pareas carinatus | reverse complement strand
TCTCTGATCTTGAAGATATGGGGGAAATCTGTAGCATTCAAAAGTGGAGCTTCGACAGTAAATATCATATGTCCCTGTAAGAACATTTGAATGGTAATACTCAAGCAATTACTTTCCTTTCAAGATCATTAAACACAAATCTGACTTGTATTTTAATAAGACTGCCAATGTATTTAATGGGGGCAGTAAAGGGTAGGGTTTTCCCCCCTAATGGATGAATGTTTATATTATCCATTCTGAGAGACCACATTAGGAGGGGGCTAACACTCATCCAAAATTCATTTCAGTTTCTGAATATAGTGTACTATTTTTCATAACCACATTTTTTATGGCCAAGTACATCCACCAAGAGAAAATCAGCTGATTGAAACAAGCTGTATGAAAAGAAAAGAAGAGTCCCAAATTGGACAATTATTATAGAAATGCTGATGATCGACAGATTTGAAACTAAAATGACAAAATCATTTAAAAAACACACAAATATTAAACTAGTAGTTAAAGGACATATATAGAAGAGATAGAATTATGAATGACCTCTCAATGTTAAGGAAAATGCATGTAAGTATGTGTGTATATAAATGTTTTTAAATTTGTAAGTAATAAAGTATTTTAATAAAAAAAGAAACAAGCTGTATTTCCTTCCAATAATAATGTCCACCTTTTAATTTTATACTATTGGTTTTATTTTCCCTACTACATTATGAATTAAGACTTGCAAGTTATTTATTCTTCAAATACTTTGTGAAGCAAAAAGGAGACATGCAGGTTGGTTTGAAACATCATTTGAGATCCCGATATCCATCGCAATTATGCCATTGGATTGTTCCAAATGATACTTCTTCTCTTTACATAGAAGGATTCCTTGATAAACGAATAGGCTTTGTCTCATTGATCAATAAAAAACATTCACATAATAAATGCTTTCCTGGAGTGGGATCTGAACTAGACTTAAAAAATTATATATTTTAGGTAAACGTATGGCTACCAATAGGATGCTAGAGCAAGCGTCTGCAGGCTAGAACTAACTTAAAATAATTTTTTTCCTTTCAAATTTAGTTTTGAACTCTATAAATACTATCGTACACAAGTGATTTATTGAACTATGTGCAGCATTTAGAGCCCCATTATTTAAAGCAATTCTATCATTTTTTTTAAGTTGCTTGATTGGACACATTTGTATTAGATCAGTGTTTCTAGTTAAAGCTTTTTAGCATATGGATGACATACATACAGTCAACGGTCCCGCTAGGGATTCCAAATAAAACCCCTGAATCATTGCAATTCTTAATCATTGCAAAATCTTGAGTTTTACTGAATACACTGCATGGGTACAGTCGAAGCAAAACTAACTCTGAAGGTCCCAGACACAAATTTATAATATTAAACAAAAGGTTTCCCAGTCAAACCCCCAATCTATCATGTAGTTCAAGTAAACAACTTCACTTTATTATGAGAACCTTCTGCTTCAGTCCCACACCTGCTACGATGTCCTTGAAAAAGCTCACATGGTCTTTGGCAGAAGCATAGAGGTTTCATTTCTCCAGCTACCCCACACTAAAGCATTCCCTCCCCTCTTCTCAATGTTGACAAGCTGATATTAAAGAGACACGTAGGGGCTAGAGTTTCAATCTGGACAGTACATCTTTCAGGATCTTTAAATAGATGTGTGCACCAGTCTACTTTCCGTAACTGTTACGTGGATTACATGTGATTGCATCTAACTGCTATATGCATTGACAGATTTTTGAAGTGAGCCGCATGAACAATTGCAGAGTTTTGCCAGCTGAAATTATTTGCTCTATGTCAGATCTGTTTTAAATGTACAAATCCTTACTTGATCTTGCTGCAATCAATACACAACTGTATATTTCCAGCATGTACATTTGGATTAAGGATATTTTTCCAGGTCATTCATCTATACATATGAAGGCATATGTTTGGCAGGCATTGTTTTCCATATATTTGCTGAATTGATTCATTATTTATGCCTTAGCCTCAAACGTTGGACAAGCTTGAATTATTCTGGAGTGAAGAATTTGTATCACTGTCAAAGCAAACTCTGAAAGACATCATGCAGATTATGCTAATTTGAGTTTAAATCTAATCTCATGCTTCTGATTTATAAATTAAATAATCATTATAGTCTAACAATAGGCAATGGGTTTATTAAGCATGCACTACTTTAATACTACTTTGATCTGATCATATAGTTCAGAATCATGTATTTTGGAGGTATATATCTTGGTATACATTTAGTACCTTAGAACACAACTGAAGTTAAATTGTCTTCAACATTAGATGTATAAAACAAACATTCTGTTAAAAAAATAGCCAACAAGTTTTGCCATCTAAATAAATAGCTATCTGGGAGACCTTGATTAGAAAGAGGAATAACTAGAAAATCTGGCAACAAATTAATCTTGCACTTTTCCACAGAAAATATGAATATGACTCTATTTTTTTCTAACGATCTTCTCCTCACAGCAAATATATTAATAGGAATCCATTTAGAACCAAACTTAAAAAAAAACAATTTATACAGAGAAATAGCTTAAAGGGTGCTGAAATTAATAGGCTAAGAAAACAAAAAATACTTCTACTTCCTTGAAGAATCAATTGATGGAACAATTTTGAAATGACTCTAGAAATCCCTGAAATGATTTGGTGTCTATCTACTTTTACTCACAGAAGAGATGTGCAACCTTTGGATGACTGGGAACCATACTTTATTTTTTTATTACTTTTTAAAGCCAAAGTCTGCAGTGAAAAGTAGATAGATTTCACTGCTATTTTTTAGAACTTTTGATAGATGTGTTAATCTTTATATATTTATTTTAGTTGTTTTCTTATAATTAGAGAACATAGAATTAAAGACCTGGAGGGGACCTCAGGGGTCTTTTAGTCTAACCCCCTTATACTATCTGGGTCAAATCATTGTCCAATCTATTTTTGAAGACCTTCAGTGATGGAGCACCCACAACTCTGGGAGGCAAGCTATTCCACTGATGAATTATACTCACCGTGAGAAAATTTCTCCTTTCTTCTAATCTGGCTCTCTCTTTAACAAGCTTCCATCCATTACTTCTTGTCCTGCCCTCTGGTGCTTTGGTGAATAAATCAATCCCCTCTTCTCTGTGAGAGTCCCTCAAGTACTAGGACACAATTTTCCGCTAACCTTATCTTTGATAGGCTAGATATACCTTGCTCCCTGAATTGTTCATCATATGTTTTAGCCTCTGGACCCTTTATCATCATTGTTGCTCTTCTCTGCATGGTTTTTGGATCTTTTATACTTTTTTCATATTGTGGTGTTGAGAACTGGGTGCAGTATTCCAAATGTGGCTTGACTAGTGCAGTATAAAGCAGTATTATCACTTCTTGTGATCTTAGTGCTCTCCCTTGATTGATGCAGCCCAGGACTGCATTGGCTTTTTTGGAAGCTGCAGCACATTGCTGTCTCACACTTAAGTGGTGGTGCCCCAGGGTACTTAGATCTTTCTTGTAGTTACAACTATTGATATAGGTACCTCGTATTAAGGGCTACATACTGGGTGTGGTTGGTCAGCCAATTATGAATCCAGCTGGTGGTGTTACTGTCTCTCCCACATTTTTCTATCTTATCAAGAAGTAGGCTGTGGTCTACTTTGTCAAATACCTTACTGAAAACCAAGTATTCTATATTCACAGCATTCTGCTTGTCCACTAATTTAATCTTTTTATCAAAGAAGGATATAAGGTTTGTTTGGCACGATCCCATCTTGGCTTCTAGTAATCATCTTGCTTATTTCCAGGTGCTTACAAATCCTTTGCTTGATTATCTTTTTCAGAATTTTCCAGATATCAAAGTCAAGCTGATTGACCTGTAATTTCCTGGATCCATTTTTCCTCTTTTTGTAGCTTGCTACCACATCAGTTATTTTCTAGTCCTCTGGTAGTTCCCCTGTGTCACAGGAGCTTAGAAGATTACATTCAATCACTCTGAGATTATGTCTGTACAAGTGATTTGTACTTCTCCAAGGTGGATAGGTATTCTCTGATTGTTTCTGTTATATGCTTAACACTTACCAGACTTCCAGGTGCCAGCTAGGAAAGATCCCTCCAGTCTGCCTGGGCTGGCACGAAAGCAAGGAAATTGCCGTTTAAAGCTGATTGGTTGAGGTGCGCTAAGCCACGCCAAGTATAATAGGACAGCAGCCTGGGTCTGCAGGCTGCTGGAGTTTATTTGTTGGTTTCTACTGCTAATAAACGTTACTGTTCTTGCAACCTGAAGCCTCCAGTCTCATTATTCTTCCTGCTAACAGTTTCCTTGCCTGTTTTAATTTGTGTATCTGTTCTATCTCCCTTGGTACTGTTTTTGATAGGTTGGGCTATTTCTTCCTGTTGTGAAAAAATAGATGCAAAGAAGGAATTAAACTGCTCCCAGTAGTGTATCATTTTTTAAACCTTTTTTCTTCCTTACATATTGTTATTTTTGGCATTGGTTGCCTGTCTCATTCTGGACATTAGCTTTCCTGATTCCTTCCTTGTAAATTTGGGCTATTGTTATTCTAACTGCTGGTTAACTTGCCAAATATCTTACCAGGTATTTGCTGATTATCTTTACCATAATGGATATCTTGCTGCAAAATTTCAGTAAAGCAATCTTGGAGGATTTTAAAGGGAGCCATGTTTGAGCACACAACCACTATAGGGTTAGGGTTAGGAGTAAGGGGAAAACAAGACATTTCCTATAATGAGAAAGTCCCCATCTAATTGAAATTGCTTGAGGTTAGCAACATTGGAATGAAAGAGGAAGCACTAATAAAAGAAGGAATTAGCCTTGATGAAAAACATAAAAATATTAGGATGATTGTACCATACTGCAATTATTCTAAAAGATCAACTATGATTTTGAATAATACAATTTGTGCAATGCAGTATAAAAGAGAATAATAGTTCAAGGCAGTTATCAAGAGTCCACTGTTCTGTGCTGTTAACCACTAGCCAGAATCAAGATCAGGGACTCCATTCAGCTTAAAACTGCAATGAATTTATAGTTTTGGAAACAGGCAAGTTTCAAGCACAACTTTTTTTTAAAATGTACTTTCCTTTTTCATTCAAACAGCTTCTCTAAATTTCCTTTAATGGATGATTAAAACTGATTTCAGTGACTTTTAGACAAGTCAATAAAAACATACAGCAATCATATGTGACAGTGTGGCGTTCAACTTTTTCTTGAAAATAAAGCCTTGGTAATAGTTTATCATTTATTTTCAGTAGCTCTGTGTTGAAGCTAATGATACAGAAAACCATTTGGAGGTAATTTGTGACATAGAAAAATGTAGCACCTACTTTTCTGCTTCATATATTACTAAAACACATCTTCACTTTTAATAAAGTGATACCGAATGATAATCAATTTGAAAATTCTGTACTGACATTTGAAGAAATTATTGAACTGGTTTTCCTTCTTTAAAAATTAGATAGAATTGCTTCTTTAAAAACTGGATGGAATATTTTTTAAGGAAAACTTCTTGTTGAAAATCCTTAATGAAAAATGAATACTTAGCTTTCATATATTTTTTTTAACAATATCCATATCTTGACAGTCACAAAATGATTGTCCTACATAAAAGTTCATGTTCCATTCTGTTCAAAATTCAGAATTTCAAAGATACATAGCTAATGGTTTCAAAATCAGGAGTCAATGCCAGAATATATTCTTTATCGATTTCAAACCTCTCTGGAGATCCAATCCTGGGATGCAGAGAAGTTCTTTGAATATTTGTCCTGTAATGAACTATAAACTCCTTTATGGTTTTGGATTATTTACTTGTGCCAATGCATGAATGGACATAGAATGTAGCAAAAAAGTATGGGGAAGAAATGAGAAGAAATCAGTAAATAAGGACAAAGAAAAGAATGCAGAACTACAGTGGAATATATAGTATGTTGTCTTGGTGAATCCTGAACCTTATCTGAAAATATTAGAAATTACTCAAATGTGCAGGTCCTATCAATATCAGAGTAACAAGCATCAGGTTTCTCATTTCTTGCAAAGATTTGGGAACTCATTTCATAGGACAAATGAATCAGCTTTGTTAGAAATCAGGATTCAGGCCATTTCCAATATGAAAGCCTTCTTGAATATTGACACCTCAAAAAGTGCTTTATCCATCCATGGTTGAGGCTGTGTAAGATAGTCATGATATTCCTTATTCTTAGTTCTACCTATTCTTTCCAATCTGCAGTGATAGTGAAGGCTATTCAGTATTAATGTCACAGCAGTCCAAGACATGTATTGTGATGGAATTGATTTCAAGGAATAATCCAAGATTCCACAGTCTGGACTATCCGGATAAGAATAGACAATAGTAATTCAAGGACCATGGTCATGTGATGACAGTGAAGATGGGAAAGTGTTTGAATTACTGATTCATCATAGTCATCCTCCTCCTCATCATCAACATCCTGAAAACCTACTGAAATACTCACTCAGAATTTACTCAAATAGGTAGTGCCACTGGTTATGTAACTATAGAGTAGTAAAGAACAGGTTAAAGCAAGTTGATATCTTCATCCTCATTCATTTGGCCTGCATAGGTCAGTAAAAACTAACCATATTGGGAATTGTATAAATCTGATTGTTGACAATGGCTAACTCAGAGATTAATATAGAATGCACCTATAAAAAATAGAGTTTTCCAAGCCTATTATACTGTCAGCCCTGAGGAGCAGACCAGATGGGAAATACAACCAGATGTGCTAATTCTATTTTATTGCAAATCTACAGTGACAAAGTCTTGCAAGTCTGAAAGTTCATTTCTTTCCCTCATCTCCTTTACATCTCAAGAAACTTGAAACAGTTTCTGATGAGTCTCTTGTCCTGTCCATTATTAAGCTGTGGGCTATGTTATCTCTTATTTCAACAGTCCCCAAGGTTTCAAACTCTGCAGGGTGGTGACAGGGGGCGAGAGGGGATAGTTTCATGATTGTGCACGGCTTACGCAAATGTAGCTTTGCATGCTTGCATGGTTGCCTGCTACTTGCATGGCCTGGTTCCCAAAGGGCCATGGAGCAGTCCTGACCCACGGACTGGAAATTGAGGATCCCTGTCTTATTTGATTATTCCCTTGGCGGTATCTCTTCCTCCAGTCTCCTAGGTTATTTCCACATATATTACATATAGCTTTCATATTTCTTGGTTCTTTATGTCTAAAGTTTTGGAGAATGCTTAGAAATATGTCCACTCTCTTTGAAAGAGGTCAAAAATAAGCCCAAAGAGCACCCTGTGGGGTAGAGGGAGTTTCAGGTAGATAACATTATGATGAATTAGTGCTCTTTATATGTTTATGTTCTCTATGTCAGCTTTGTTTGTGAATGGGCAAGCCCTTCTAGTAGACATTCTATAACAGTGCTCAGAACATGTTTTCCCCATACCAAAAGTGCCCATCAGGCTACAATGGTTGGGGATTTATGTAAGCCCCATTGAGTTCAACTGCAAGTGGGTGTACATTTGCAATCTTAATTATATGCTCATCACTAAGGCATTTATTTTTAAGGCTATGCTTTTCTTGCCTGCATTACTTTAAATAAAATATAAAATATACAGTGAGCCACAGAATACGTTCTTGATCCATTCTCATTAGTGGAAAAATAATGTTGACACCAGACAGAATGAAGCCTGCTCAATCTGACAAAGATATGAAGGAGCTGTTTTGATAAACTGTACCATTATTTTACCAGATAATTTAAATGCCATATTTTATCTTCATTATTGTTGACAGAAACTATGTGGATGAGGGAATACATTATAGTTTTTTTAATGTGAAATTTTGCTGTTTTTTCAAAAGTTGAGAGAAAGCACAGAGTCTAATGAATTCTATAATATTGTCTGCAACTTTGCTAATTTCAGCTATGGAATATGACGGCAAGTTTGTGAAACACCTTGCATAAAAAAGCAGTACCTTTTATCATGTATCTCACACACACACACACACACACACACACACACACACACACACACAGAAAGTCTATATTATTTTGCAATATTTCCAAGCATATATATGATTTTGGCCCAGATTTCAAAATATTACCCAAGTGTCGCTAGGTGGCAGAAACCCATTTTGGGTTCTTCATTTATAATGACATAGATGGCATGGGCCATAAATAAAAACATCATCAGCGTAAAAGTATCAGTTACGCATTGAAGTTATAAGAGAGTGAAAAATACAGTGAGAGGAACATGTTAAAAAAAAAGGTCCCTTGTGCAGTACTAAATCCTGCTATCTGACTTTAGAGGGCGGTGCTCAGCTCTGTTTCTTAGCTGCGGGAGCCAGCGTTTTCTGAAACTGTTTCCGTGGTCCTGTGGTCAGCATGACTATATGCTGAGGAACATGAAACACTGTTCCCTTCCCATTGAAGTGGTACCTATTTATCTACTCACATTCGCCTGCTTTTAACTGTTAGATGGGTAGAAGCTGGAGCCCGTAATGGGAGCTCACCCTGTCGCAAAGCACAAGGCTGTGAAGGCTGGGCCATCAGCTTTCCAGCTGACAAGCTCAGTGTCTTTCTTTAACTGCTGAGCCATCACACCTCCTTTGTAGTTATTATTTATTTTATAGTTATTTATTTTAAATGCAGGTAAAACATGAAAAACAGCATTTTAAAAAAGAATTAAAATTGTGACTTAATGAAAGAAAATATTCAGCATTTCTTTGATTGTTTCAATGTAGATTGAAATATTGATATTACCAACGCTCATTGATAGAATGTATTTAATTGATTACTGTATTGAATAGGTGAAAATTTCATTTGATGATATCCAAACGCTAAAATAAAAGTTTGCTGATCTGTCCTTCCAGGTACTATAAAGGGTAGAATTAAAAACTGGGAAACTCTAATGCAGAGGAGGATGGGTTTGCCCCTCTTAGGTTTATTTGTTTAGGCTATGGCGATGTTATGTTAACCAGGAGACTACAATGCTAATTCAGAGTAGTAATTAGGCTGCCTAGCCCTGTTTGGTTCACACACACACTCTTCCCCAAGGTGTGCCATGGGTGGATGGGTAAGCTAGCTCTAGAGTAGAAAGAAAGACTAGCATCAGTGTCATCCGGGACTCTTTTCCTTCACTGAAGCTGCCTTGCAAATGGGCATCACAACCAGGAAGTTCCAGCACCAGCAGGATTCTTAGCATCCATACACAAAGCTCCAGCTTGCCTCCCTACCGAAGTGATACTATTTATCTACTCACATATAGATGCTTTCGAACTGCTAGGTAGGCAGAAGGTGAGGCAAGTGACATCTGCAGTTTGAATTAGTGGAGAATATCTGTAGGATATAGGATGAGAGTGGAGGTTCATTCTCCGAGCTTGTGAGTTGGTTTCCGAACGTTTTGTTACCAGCCCATCACAACACCTACTGACCACACCAAGCCCTTAAAAACAGAATCCCAACACTGACATCTCCTAGAAATCTGCTGAAGATGTTATCTAGCCTGGTAACAAAATGTTCGGAAACCAACCCACAAGCTCGGAGAACGAACCTCCACTCTCACCATCTCCAGTGTCATTAAGCCACTGAACTACTGCACCTCTCTGCTCTTAGGGGCACTTTTTTAAAAAAGGAAGGGAGTTACCATTTCCTCCTTATCTTTTGGGAATTGTGCTTTCTCCTCTGTAGCCCAGTTGAATAGGAGGTCCTTATAGGTCTAATGGACTGAGTGATTAAAGCTGCATGTAGTCAGTGTAGGTCTTAAAGCATCAGTATATTATTCCTGTTTGTGCAGAAACCTAAAACAAGACAAGCTGACTTTAATGTTAGCGAAGAGCAGCTGTGTTTTTGCTCATATGAAGTCCAAAGCCCCTTTTCCATGTCATTTTCAAAACATGTACAGCCCTGATGGTTGCGTGTGAGTCGCTCCAGTATCAGAAATTACTTGTTTTATTGAGTTTTAATACTCTTAATACTTTACTAGTATAGTATCTATCTCTGCAGAAAAAAAATATATTAAGGGCCCGCGTTGTGAGCTTTGAGATTTATCCTAAAAAATAACCATAGCTTTGTAAGCATGCATTGCAAAGACAGCTACGCTTGCATTGTGCTTTCTTTGCATTTGTCACAAGATCCTTCCGTGATGATCCATGTGCAACTAGGAGTTCTTCTTTGGGGCATGGAAGTCTAGCATGGTCCATTGTCCAACTTCATAATATCAAGAATGTAGTACGGTGCCCTTTAGATATTTGCCTGAGATAGACTGAGACTTATTTCACGCAGCTGGATCTATTTTAGATAGAGGAAGGATAACTGGTCCCCCTCCTTATCTTTGCTGTGTCCTATTGATCTTATAGTTAGACTAATTTTGCACTATACTGAATATGCTGAATATACTGCAGTATATCGAAAGCATTACATTATTTTGAAACACTGAAAGGTTCCCAAATTATACGTATTTGCATGAAGCTTGATTTACAGAGCTGTTCCATACTTCCACCTCCCATTACTTTGAAACATACAGCAATAGGAAATTGCCTTTAAAAATTAGGTCACTTCTTTAGGGGACTGATTATAGGTGTATAACTTTAGGCTGTCATGTTGAAGTGACTGGCCTACATTTTGAAGGACAGACAGAAAAACATTTCTAAAAATATCTCTTCCCTTTCTTATTTAACCTTTCTCTCTCTGCTTTCTATTAGAAATCAGTAATTCTATCAATGCAGAAAGACTGAAATAAAAACCCTACAAAATATAGTTCCTCATTCTTTTATATATTTTGTTTTTTGCACTGGCTTCCTAGAATAGTGTTTGCATGATACATTGCCAGATAGTAAATATCAATAAATTTGCCACCTGTGCAGTTTAGAATATAACTAGCTTGGGGACATAATATTCCTAAAACACTCCAGAGAAAAGATAGACTATATAGCTCATTAAAATTGTTATTCTATTAACTTATGGACGACAATACATACTTCCTTACCTTTTTCAATTACATTTTATTAACTTGTATATTTGATTATAAAAATACAGTATTTTTTCATACCTATAACTATAAAAACATGGATTCTGAGAGGGAACTTGAAGATCATGTGGTTCAACTCTCTGCCCAGGACAAATATCTGGTAGCACAATATTCTAGACGGATTGGTTATCTGTCCTCTGTTAAAAGCAGAGTTCACCACCTCCCAAGGCAGTCTTATCCATCACTGAAAAAGTGTTATCTGATGTCCAGTTGAAAACTTTTAGATATGTGAACTTCAGCTTACATGCTGGATGGGGAATTCTAGGAGTAGAAGTGCACTTATCTTAACCTTGCCAAGATTGAGAAACACTGCTCTAAATAATTGTTCTTCAGATTCTTGATGATATTTATCAAGTTGCTCTACAGTTTTCTCTTCTTCAAGCTAAACATACCTATGGTAATCCCTCCAACTTTTGCCTCTTGTTATCTGGATTGCTCTCCTCTGGACATCCTATATCGTGTCTGGAATGGGATATGGTGTGGTTTGACTAACGCAGAACAAAAGCAAAGTCTTCCCTGAATCTTGATGCTATACTTCAGTTAATGCAGTTTAAGATTACATTTACTTGTTCCTTATTTTGAGGGTGGTTGAGCCAAAGAAGTAATTCCTAAGAAATAAACTATTCCAAATTATTAAAGAGCAACTGGCATGTCTGGGATATGTAAGCTCATTCTCAATGTTCACTGTCACAGTTAATCAAACTGATATTTGCCAGTGCTATTTATATATTAAAATATCTTTGCTGAAATTGTCAGTTGTGAAGACTCATCAAGACAAGTGAGTCTGCTGTTTGCAGAGCAACAGATTCACAGTGGCAACTTGAAATCTGAAAAGTAGTGAAACTTGAAGTTCGTTCCAGTGGACATAGTATTACCCTGGCAAAATGAAGATTTGAAGAGGGAATGAAAACTGCAGCAAGATCCGTGCAAATTCTGTTGTTCCATACAAGTGAAAGAAAAAGTTTGAGACTGCATGCATGGTTCACTATTCTGAAAATCTCTCACATACAACATAGCAACTACCATTGTGCAAGGCTTTGGATTTTATTTAAAAGTGGTTTTGGAGCACGAAGAGACACAACATAGCACCTGTTTGCAGCTAAGCTGTATCTTTTTGTAGAATCATGTTGCAAATCTGGAAAGCTGCTGTGTGACCCCAGGAAAACATACAACTGTTTTAAGAAGTTAAATACCATGCACACAATCCAAAATACTATGTTAAGGTTCTGGACATAGGCAGTTGCTAGAAGTTGAGACTGGCTCAGTGGCTACATACATGCACATACCTAAACACAAGCTTGCTGTGATGGAAGATTCTAAAGTTTAAATAGCGATGGATTAAACAAGAGGTTGGACGTTTCCTGATGGTCCCTTAAGATATGCTGCTTCTCTTGAAGTTGCTGCTTGCTAAAACTGAATCTACTCAGTCTCATCTAGACACTTTCCAGCTGTTTGATGTAAGTGCCTGAAATGCAGCAATAAATAAGTGTGTCTTTAGTAACTGGTCAGCATTTCCACTCAAAAATAGCTGGAGTAGTCAGATAATTGTTCTGGTATACACCCATATAAACCAATTTTGTCATATAAACTGGCTAATGCAGTATTTAGATGTTGAAAATCCTGCTGATGAATCTGAATCTATTCTACCTTTTATAACTTAGGAGAGGAGAACTAAAAGACTAGGCCAGTTCTGATAAAACTAATCCATGAACTTTATGTATACTATGTCTTCCCCAGGTGACAGTGGTACCAGGCTTGGCTTGAGGAATGTAAACCAGTTTAGGTGTCTGAAGTCAGTGATTTGACTTGAAACTGAAGCCCAGCAAGAAACTGCTCAGTACTTTCTTAATCAAACAAAAGCAGGTATTTTTAAATAGACATGGTCAATCAAGAAAATATTTTTGCTAGTTCCAGTGAAATTACATTGCACTCCTTTATTTACTTTTGAGCTTCAGTTATAGCCCAAGGTAGCTCACCTGGTCAGCAAACAGAGTCTGATTTGTAATGTGCCAAAATAAATCACATACTGTGTTATCTGGTCCATAAAACAAACAAACCTCCCAGAATCCCAAAATTAAGAAATGGGTAATGAAAGACGAAACATCCCCAACAACTTATTTCCTATATAGTACAATATATCGGAAAGTACAACATAAAGTTAATTACAGCTGCACTGGAGAGGGAAGAAAAAGAACTGTTCCATTTGATAAATTTAGAAGCAGCTGGTTAGTTTTACCCATTACTTTTGTGCAGAACATCGGTTGAGCTCATGCAACTATGTCTTTTTTTAAAAAAAGCTATCCTTCCTGTGCTACCTGATAGCTACTAATTGCAGCGACTACATTTCTGAATTGCAAATTTTCTGCACTGATAAAAACTTTGATTGCCTGTCAGCTACACATAAGGAAAAGATCACCAGTGCTAAATGAGGTGTTCCACGCTTGGATAATAATGCCTAATGAATTATTCAGAAAAGAATGCTTGAATGAAGCAAACAATTTGAAGGGTTACTAGCAGCCGTAACAGTTCAACAGCCAAAAGAACAAAAGTATCATCCTGAAAATTACACTAATGATTAAAAAATGTGTATTAATTTTACATTTGGAGAAAAAAAGAAATGCCAATCTGATTTTAAAGGTTAATCATTATTTTTTTCCCCCAAGTAATGCTCTAATATCTGGGGAAAAAACATTTATCAACATTTTGGGATATATAATATTTTGCTAAAATATATTCTCATAATTTTCTACACATTAAAAGAAAGGAGGAAAAATCAACTCAAGAGAAAAAAAGAGCTTAGAAAGTAATGAATGCACTAGTGCATATTAAAAAATCAATGAACTATATTTTGCAGTCTTGAAGCAGAGCTAGGTGTTGTCCTGGGAAAAACTTAGCAACCAAATGTTTAGAAATAGTCCAAGGCCTGCATCAAAATCTCTGAAAACCATTCCTCTTAATGTAGTAATTTCAGTGTTGCCAGGATTTGGCTTTTTGTGACGTCTCCCAAGTATAGTCTAGAAAGACTGGTAGGGCAGGGGTAAATCATATTTTATGTGATATAAACGTATTTATATCACTGCCATAATTAGTCACTCATTTCAAGGAAGCATTTGAATTTAGCTCTTTAAAATGTACAGTAGATAGAAATACTGACTGTAATGGCAAGCTGCTGGCTAAAAATAATAAAATAAGAAAGAAAAGAATGATTTAAATTTCACAAATGTCCAATGCTGACACATTTACAGCTTTCATAAAACATACATTTCTCCCATCCAAAGTGTTAATTTGTTTTGACAAATGTTTCTGAGTTGCCAAATAACTGAGAAGAAAAGGCCAATGTAATGTCTTGTCAATGATTTTAATTAAAAATGTGCTTTAAAAACATATCTCTCTTCTGTTAATTTAAAAATGGCAAAAAGTGCTAAGCTTGAAGTTTTGTAACAGACATTCTTTAAATTATAATATAATTGTAACATTCCTATGGGGTGAAAGAGGAAGGACACAATCTGAGAATTTTTTTTAAAAAAAGCTTACCATGGAGATTTTACAGCTTGGATGATTTGGGTATTAATTGCCAATTAGTGATTTTTTAAAAAAATCATAAAGATGTTGAATAGCTAGATAATTCTTCTTATATCTGGTAGTGGCACTAGATGGTGGGGGAAATGAATGCTTTTACGAAAATATGGACCATTGATTGAGGGCAATAGTAATTAATTCTTTCTCTCCAGAAAAATCTATCAGTATGTTTCCATTGCTGTCTTTTTCATGTCAGAAACAGAACTGACAATCATATTCAAATCATAAAACAAATAATCAAGCTAACCAGTTGCCACTGAGAACACTATTGATTTTAGTAGGCGTTGTAACAATGCATTTAATAGGGTGGACCTGAACTAAAAAGAGACCTACTTTTCAAATAGGTCTTTTTACCCACCTTAATCAGACTTGACAACTTTAAGGTGTGTGGACTGCAGCTGCCAGAATTCCCTGATCAGCATATGGGCTAGGAAATTCTGGAAATTGTAGTCCACACATTTTAAAGCTGCCAAGTTTGACAAAAAAACACCTTTTCAGTATTCCTTAGATTCACTTCTTTAGTTTATTCAAGTGCCAGTCTCTGTATAGAAAAATAACAGTCTCGAAGGAGGCAAGGGTCTTTGGAAGTAAGAACTTGGAATCCAGAGACAGTAGAATTCTGAAGTGAGCAAAGATTTGGATGTAATAAAATGTAATTCCTAATGCAATTATTGTCAAAATTAAGTAATGTTTGCATTGTTTTGTCAGGTCAATCTGTCTTATTGTCAGACAATGCTATATCATCCCTTAAAAGAGGACATTGCAAATGATGGCCATTTATGGATGGGTCCCTAGGAAGGCTATATATTTATTTATTTATTACATTTATATGCTAACTTCTCACAGTATCGCCCTACACAAAACTATCTCAGTGTGACACTTCCTAGAACACTTTCATTTAAACAACACTGCCAAATAGTAATGCTAAAGTCAGTGCGAGGAGCAATATTATCAGGAAATTGACAAATTATACATGGAATGCTCAGCCAACCATGTTGGGAATATCGGCTCTGACCCTGAGTAAATGCAGTGTTGTAATCTATTGCTGAAAGGTCTCTGTCTTGATAGTTCTAAGCACAAAATAAAAACAGATTCAACAGGTAAGTACAGATATGTCTTAAAGCCTTCCAAAATTTGTTACAAAAGCAATTTTTAATATAAAAGGGACATTTTTAATATCGCTGCAAAGCAATTGTATTAACTGTAATTAATATAAGGTTAGCGCAATCTAAATGTAAATTAATTTACATTAATTTCAGGTTTCTACTTAAATTTCACATCTCATTTTCTGGAATTCATCTTCTTACAATCCTTTCAGAGGTCAAGCGTGACCCTAGGATCAGAAAAAGTTGCATATCCTGAACATAAACAAGATCTGATCTGATCAAAATCAAATTAAATCCTATTTAAACCAAATTTTAAATTTTAATCCAAACTTTAAGCAAGGGCAAGCAGATAAGAAGTTTGTCTCATCAGTAAAAAGTTTAGGGTTAGCCTCTGAAAAGTCAGGAAACCATTATAGCTAGAGATAAGAATCACAGTAGTGACAAAAACTTGGTGACTGAAGTGCTATAGCTTGTTTGATTCAAGTGGAAGATCAGAAACTAGAAATTTATAATGCTAATAAGTGATCATCTACAGTATAGAAAATGGAATTAAAACATGAATAAATTCTTGAACAACTCTGAACCATTATCAACTATGCAAGTATTTCCAACTGGACACCAAAAAGAAACAGCAGAATAGAACATATCATGTTATTAATCTTTTATGCCATTGATGCATTCAAGTGAAAAAAATTGGAATGTAAGATCCAAGCAATTTGAAGTCAATACAAGAGGATTTATTCAAGAGAGTCAATTATTAGACTTTAGGACAAATGGGAAGGATTATTGTCTTAGAAAATTTGTGCCTGTTTGTGTTACAGGATAAAAATCCAAGCATATACTTGAAGAGGTGATAAATTACAGAAGAAAGTGCAATGACCTAAGCAGATTAACTTCTTCTGAAGTCTCCAAAGAAACTGGGTAAATGTTTCAAATTAATATTACAAATTAGAAGACAATTCTGGAAACAAGACAATATTTTCATGTGTAGCTTGATTGATGGGATAACACTGAAGTTTAATTACATAATTCTATAACTTTTACAAAGATTTGATTTAACATAGCTCTCATATATGCTGAATTAAATCGTGTGCAATTTCTGGCTGAAAATTTTATCAATTTCTTCATAAAAAGTGTTACCTGAAGCCTTTCCCCCTTGACCTCTATTTTCTTGAATTTCCCAGTTTCTTGAAATTCCATATTTTAATCAGAGACTATGGGCAATAATGTTAGTTCTTCCCAATCTCAGTTCCCAGCCTCTCTTGAGTTTAGTCTCTCAGGAGCAGTGGTTTTCTATTTCCAGCAGAAAAAGGTAATATACATGACCCAGTGCAGACCTGCCTCCCCTATGGGGGTGTGCATTGGCAATCTAGTATAAGGCGTGGTTGTTACCCTTCACTGAATTTTTGAGCTTGTCTTTCTGAAAGGCAGCTATATTTACAAGAAGACTGTACATGTATCTCAGTTTCTTCTCGTTCCAACCTTTTTCATTCCAAATTGTGTCTTTTATTCCTCTCCAGTTCCACCACAGCATATTTAGAACTCAAATCTTCATGTTTCCCATTTTTTCTAGAAAAGGAGCACTTGAGTTGGTCTTTACCCTGTTTGGAATTCCAGTTTAGAGTATTTTGAATGCATACAACTCAGCTCAAATAATTTATATTCTTATGTTTAACTCTCATTTATTACCTGTTGACAATTTATAGAAATCCATAGGGCAAAATGCAAATGCTTCAGTACTGAATTTAAAATATTTGTTTGTTTTTTACAGAACCCAATCTGTTTGTTGTATGTATGTCTCATCTTTTTTAAAGACTCTATCTCAGAAGTAGTTAAAACTACAAGACGCATTTTATACGTTAGTAGCTTTCTTTTGCACACATAAGTGTGATTTGGCTTTCATGCAAGATGAAACCCTGGTGGGGCAATGTTGATTTTACTGCTGGTATAATCTCCTCCTGTACTAATGTCAGATACAAGTTATGTCAAATAACATCCTCAATTTATTATATATGGATGAAATAGTTATTCTAATGGGGAAATTGCAAGACAAGTTAAATGAATCTAAATACTTGGAAACATAAAGCACTCTGCGGTAAAATTATTATAGTTAGCCAAGAAGTTCTACAAACTGCCAAAGAAAGAAAGGGAGTCTTGAATGGTCATTTCTAGCTTATTAGCTTTCATCAGCGAGGCAGACCCTTGATGGGATGAAAGGCAAACAGTAGCAGATTGCTCCATTCTGTATTCAGAAATAAATTCCAGATGCCTTGCCTCATAAAAAAAGCCCCATTACTATAAGCCCCATTACTTCAGTGTCTGATTCATGTCTACAGTGAAACTAAGGACTTCTTTGTGTCTATCTAGGAATGAATATCACTCAGAAAACGTATAATGAAAAAAATTCTTACCAATATGATTTATTTATTTATATATGAAATCAAAATATACCAGAAAATATTCTTCAGCAGTTGTTTTGTTTTAGTTGAAAGATATCGTTGCAACAGTAATCGATCAACAATTATGCATAAAGCCAAGCCATTTATACTTGTAGAAATGTATCTTTCTGGATTAAGAGCAGAATATAAAACACACAAGCTATTAGGTGCACCTCAATATTCATATTGACAACCCTGCTTCTTGTAAAGGATCAGATACGATGTTTACAGCAGAGCAGTCTTTGCTTTGGACATCAGGGACCATTAAATTCATAATTTTAAATCCAGTAGAACACTAATATGAATTTTTTAAAAAAGATACATACATCTGGCCCAATGGGAGACGAGGTGTACCATGTCAAGGAGTGCAGGCAGACAAGAATGAACGAGCTCAGGCAGTGGCTGCCCCAGGTAGCAAAGGGGCCTCTGAGCGTCAAGGGGAAAGAAGGTGCGGTGGCTGGGCAGGGACAAGTGAGTGGAGAGGTGGTTGGGCAGCAGTGTCTGTATATGGCGATGCATGTTCTGAGGGGCACCAGGCCTCCCTTCCTTGCCAGGACAAAGTGCGCAGTGAAGTGACCGCAAAGAGGGGATGAGCTTCGCTTCACTTCCCCGCCCGATGCCACCTGGATGGAAGAGCAGAGGTGGCGGAGACTCTTCCAGCTGTAGCAATCCATCTCCCTTGTGCTGCAGTCCCTGCAAAGGCACCGGGCTGTCCCGGCTGCCCAGCTGCTGCGGGGGTGAGTGGATGGTTCCTGGGAAAGGCAGCCCGTGGGGCTTTCGTGGAGCAGCGGCAGGGAAGCAAGGCAAGGCTTCTCGTCCTTGCGAACCGTCTGAACCGGAGATGCGGGAGCGCTGCTGAGGCTCAGCGGAGCTCGGCCTCTGCCCTTTTCATGGCCACCGGCTCTTTGAAGCCCCAATGGCCAGCCCCCCGCCCCCCTGTTGTGTCACTTAAGCCGCTTGATCTACTGGTGCAGCTGCAAAAGTGCGATGTGCTCCAGGTCGACGGCCGCGCAGCACGAGGGGATGGTGGGGGTGTTGGCTGAGCCCGGGGCGCTGGGTGCAAAGGGCCAGCTGGGCTGCTCTGCTTGCCCCCCCCATCCCTGTGCACAGGTGACCCAGCAGTGAGAAGCCCGAGTCCTGCATGCGCTGCTATGACCACCCAGGGTGGATCATGGGAAGCCAAGCAGGTACTGCTCGAGCCTCGCTCGCTTGACCACCGCAGCATCCCCGTTGAAAGGCACACGTGCTGGCAGAGATGACTCTGTGTGCCAGATGTGGCACACATGCTATAGGTTCGCCATCACTGGTATAGACTGTCCCAAACCTATATTAGAAAAAAATTGTATGACATGATGAAATGCTTTGTGACATGATGATTGTACTTCATAACATGATGACATGATGAATATACTTTATGATTATGACATGATAAATGATTTGTAACAATGATTGTAACATAATGACATGATGATTAGGTGATTATAAATGCACCTAATGCATACACATTATGAATGTACTTTATGATAATGAGTGTATCGTAGGATTGTAACCATTGTTTGTCAATTATAGCCTTATAATTGTAATCACAGTTTGTCAATTGTAGCCTGTATGTAAATATTGAGCATGTACACTGGAGAAAAAATTCCTTGTGTGTGCAGACACACTTGACCTATAAAATAAAATTGAATGGAACGGAACACATTTGATTCAGTTTTTCAATAGTTATGACAAGGCAAACACAGCCTTGTCCTTCCAACTGCATCGTTTTCTGCTATTCACGTTACCATGCATCCCAAATTGCCTGGATATATCAATGATTATGCATGAAAAAAAATAGTGTAAGTAGAACTTGTTTTTAAAATGTAGACACAAACTGTAAACTTGCAAAAACCCTACAAATCTCTTGTTTGAAATATGGGGATTTTATTGTAAATAAATAAGTAAATGATGTCATAGCATCATAGCACCATCAATAAATTAGGTTTCCAGGATTCGACTTCCGGTCCTAGCGGCAACAGTGCGTGGGAGAGCGAGCTCTGCCTCTCACGCCTGAAACCCGCTCCTTAGGGGGCCCTTAGGGGTCGGGCAACCTCTTCTTGGGGAGCCCGCCATTTGAGGGTGGCTCGTCAGGGGCCACCGGCTGAATTCTAGGGCCAGGGGCCGATGCTGACGTGCCCGAGGACCCTGAGAAAGCGAGGTGGCTCGGGGCGAGGCCGTTTGAGGCTTGTCGCCCGGGCCAATGTGCCTGAAGGATTAGGGGCATTGTAAAAGAAGGATGAGAGGCTTCTGATGCGGATCGTGGAGGCAGGACTGACCGGAGTGAAAAATCTAGCCCGAGGTGAGGAGCATATGGA